>CAKAOI010050145.1:0-27820 GCA_916701655.1 Sebastiscus albofasciatus | reverse complement strand
GTTGTTGGTGCCAGACGGGCTGGTCTGAGTATTTCAAAAACTGCTGATCTACTGGGATTTTCACACACAACCATCTCTAGGGTTTACAGAGAATGGTCCGAACAAGAGAACATATCCAGTGAGCGGCAGTTGTGTGGACGAAAATGCCTTGTTGATGTCAGAGGTCAGAGGAGAATGGGCAGAGTGGTTGGAGATGATAGAAAGACAACAGTAACTCAAATAACCACTCGTTACAACCAAGGTATGCAGAATACTATCTCTGAACGCACAACACGTCCAACCTTGAAGCAGATGGGCTATAGCAGCAGAAGACCACCCAGTACTAGCACCGGCCACTTTATTAGGTACACCTTGTACCTAATAAAGTGGCCGGTGAGTGTATATGTGTGTGTGTGGTGTTGGTTGGGAAGCATGAGCGCATCATAAACAACTTTTCAAGCCACTGGCATTGCAACTGGAAGGGTTTCTCAAGCTCTCTACTTCCTGTTAACAAAGAAGCTGTTCCTTATTCAGACAAAGGAACTATAATTTGTTTTATTAACAAGCTTTATTCACTGCATGGTTCATTTTCTATTCTTTCTTCTTTAGTTTATTAATTTACTTGCTTTCTCTGTCTCTCTTCATGTGCTGAAACTGTTAAAGTATTTTTCTACACACGTTCAACCAGCTGAACTGTGTGCACTTTCACATAAACCTCAAGCAAATGTACTATACATCCTTTGCATTAGCATAACCAGAGCTGTCACAGGCAGACTGGGTGCAAGGCTCTGTCCATAATTGTGCAAAAGTGCAAGACCCTGATCACTGACATGAGACATAGAGATGTGTGCCTCGAGGCCATGGCCTATGCAAACCTTACTAAAAATTGCTCTATGTGAAGCATTATAATATTTTTATATTGTTAGAGCAGAGTTATGCACGCCTACTTCAGTATTATGTTTGTCCTCTTGGCTTATAAGTTGCTGCTGTAAAAAACAAAAAAACAAAAACATTTAAATGTTTTATGACAGTCTGCTGTAGGGGTGACCCTGAATAGTCAACTATTCAACGATTCGATCCAAGGAGCCCAATTCGACTGCCAATCTCACAGTCCAGTTGTTGCAGTGATGGGAAAAATGTGGTTATGAAACAAAGGATCATAACCATTGGGGTTATATGGGGGTGCTAAATGTCTGATTGTACATAGATTTGCTCGGTTTCTCCCAATAAATCATGATATATACTGTAGCCTGTGCTGGGGTACATATCAGCCAATTGTAGTAAAAAATAGAATTAATAATACTGTTAATACAAATAACTCATATGCTTTCAATAAATCTCCTTAGTGTGCATGAATAAATCACCACATGGACTAAGTTGCACTATGCAAATTAACAGGACCACCAGAGATCTTGGCAACAGCCTCAGAAAGACTAAATAACACCTTATAATAAAAAGGTTTTGTGTTATTTGATTTTCAATAATAAATATATATGTACATTTGCATAAAGCAGAATATTTGCCCACTCCCATGTTGATAAGAGTATTAAATACTTGACAAATCTCCCTTTAAGGTACATTTTGAACAAGTAAAAATGTGTGATTAATGGCGATTAACTATTTTAATCGATTCACAGCCCCAATCTCAGCCAATCATGTTGATGTTTTCTATAGATGCATACATTTTAATCAGAGGGGGATCAATGAGCAAAAAAAATAAAAAATCTGATTCAACGATCAGTTGACGATACACAAGACTTGACAAATCAGATTTGACTTTGTAAATTCTTTACCCCTAGTCTGCTGCCGCACTGACATTTTTATGTATGGCAGTACTGTAAGAGACTCACCGTGTATGGAAGTCACGTTTCTTGTTTCCTTAGCAGCAATACCTACCTGCCTGAGGCTTTGCCGTATATTGATTATTTATCCACTTTTATGGCACTTTAATACGATACACTTTTTAGGTTCTGGTCATTTTAACTGTCTTCTAACTGGATAAAAGTTTTTTAGTTATCGGACATTTGAACTTTAAGTTATCAGAGCAACGACGACCTGAGTGAAACCACAGGCCTGTGAGAGAGACTACACCAGTACAAACCTAACGGTATCGGCCCCAGAGCGGCTATCAGCTGATTGCTGAGACCACATAAACTGACTTTTTATCCTGTTTTAAATCCACCTGGATACAACATCTTTTAACTGGACACACGTTGGTGACATTGCACACTGTTAACAACAACTTTTAACTGGATACGTGTTCTTAGTCATTGGACGCCTGGATTGTATTACTTTCAGAAAAAATCCGTAGCCAAAATATGGCTTCTAATAACTCAGAAGACTATATTCTGCTCCAAAAAGCCAACAAAAAGATAACTGACCTTAAGGAGGATATCCAACGGCTTTTGGCTGAACTCAGAAAGAAAGATTCCCTTTTGTCCAGCTTCATGGCCTGGCCTTGGGCCAGTCCAAACAAATAGCCTCACTCAACACAACCATCCAGGAAACTGTTATGTTGGATTCCTCCACCTGCATACGGCCTTCCTCCTGCTCGACTCCTCATCACCATCCGTCGTGGTCTGAGGTTGTGGTCCGCGGTCGCAAGGGACACATGGACAGGGATTCACCAGCTCGCCTAAGCCTGTCCAACCGCTACGCACCCCTGTCTGATGATGCTCCAGTCCACCCAGCTGATGCCCCCGTGGCTCAGACTCGTCCGGACCAGGACCCTCCTCCGAGAACACAGCCGGCTCCTGCCGACACTGCATCCTCGCCCCTGGTGGCTCGCCGCTGCACTGTGAAGCCGAATCGACGGCGTTCATCTCGGCTCATAACTTCATCCTCCCGTCACAAACTCCTGAAAGAGGCCGTGATGTTACACTCTGCAAGTTTTCCCTGCTCTGAGCCGGCAGAAGCATCCTCTAACTCTGCAGACACCGTCTCACCACAACACTCGTCTGCTGGGTCACCCCATCCAACCACCTTAATAGTTGGGGACTCCATAACCAGGAATATCCACTTCTTCAACGCAGTCACTCACTGCTTCCCTGGAGCCACGGTCCCGGTCATCCAAGATAAACTCCCGGGGCTGCTGCGTTCACTCCCGTCCTCTATCAACCGAGTGATAGTTCATGTGGGTCTAATGATACAGCTCGCCAGCAGTCTGAACTGACAAAAAATGATTTTAAGGACCTTTTTAACTTTTTAAGTACTTGTGGAAAATCAGTTTTTATCTCTGGCCCTATCTCCACACTGGACCATGGAGCAGGGCACTTCAGCAGGATCCTCAGCCTCTACACATGGCTTAAATGCGCCTGCAGAGTGCACAACACAGGTTTTATCGACAATTTTAACTTATTTTGGAATCGTTTCTCCCACTTCAGGACTGACGGAGTGCACCCCAACAGGCTGGGTAGCCGAATGCTAGCAGCTAACCTGCAGCACGCTGTACAGTCTTCTCCACGTAATTGACTCTTTACATCTCACACACACGCCCAGGAGTCTTCTTCTCTGACGTCATCTCAGGCCACTGTTTCTAGTGCTAGCGCCCCCTATTGTCCTCCACGGGCATCCATCTCACCCACCAGCTCCACTCACCAGTGTATAACACCCTACACTGCCTCTAACACTCCTGTTAGGATTACTCCTAGATTAAACATTGAATATCCCAAAAATTCCGCACTAATATCAGATTCAGCATATGTCTCAAGTCCCATATGTCCTCAAAGGATCTCCACTATTAATAGACCATGGTCCCTAAAGTTAAAATCTGGTGGTATTAACCATCAGAACCTGCTATATTGCATGCTGCTTCCCACTGCAACTACAGATCCTGAACCTGTTAAAGCTAATATTGCTTTGCTTAATGTGAGGTCAGTCTCCAATAAAACCTTTACTTCAAATGACTTTATTAGCATGGAGAACCTTGATTTCTTATTTCTAACTGAGACATGGTTAAGACCAGGTGATCACAGCCAGTTAAATGAACTATGGCCTCCAAATTATGAATTCTTCAGCTCCCCTCGGGCAAGGGGCCGTGGAGGAGGCCTTGCTGCCATTTTTAAGAACCATTGCAGCCTTATCGCTGTCAATAATTTAACAAGTTTTGAGGGAATGATGTTTAAAATGAACTCTGTCCCTCCAGTACTCTGTATAGTCATTTATCGACCCCCAACTCTTAACCCTGTTTCTAATTGAATTTTCTGAACTTTTAGCCTCAGTGGTTCTCAACTATGATAAAATTATGATCGTTGGGGATTTTAACTTTCATGTTGATAACATCTCAGATCAAGCTGCAACTGAGTTTTTAAATATTACTGAGTCCTACAATTTTGTTCAACATGTGCATGGTCCAACCCACAACTGTGGACACACACTAGATCTAGTGTTTACACTGGGCTTGAACCTTGACAGTCTCTCCATCAGAGATCTTGCTGTGTCTGACCATATGTGTATCCTGTTTAACACGGTCCTTCATGCTACTATAAAACCTCAAAAGCAGAAGGTACGGTTTCGTGTTCTCAATAAAGACACAGCTCAGTCTTTCTCTTCACTTTTTAACACTGAGAGAGACAATCTGTCCATTTTTTCTAATACAAACGACCAGTTATTAGCTTTTAATCAGTTGTGCCTATCTACCCTGGATGTAGTTGCTCCATCAATAACCAAACAGAAAACCACCACCGAAATAGCCTCGTGGATGAATGAGGACATTGTTGCCTTAAAAGAACCTGTAGAAAAGCTGAACGCAGGTGGAAGTCTAGTAAATTACAGGTTCATTACCAGCTGCTCAAAGACCTACTGACAGCATACAACGGTAAGATAAAGGAAACCAGGGACCAGTATTTCTCACAGCTCATCTCCACCAACCAACATAACCCCAGAATCCTGTTCTATTTCGTTCTTCCTGACCGCCAGAGGCAGTGTTTAACACTGGATGTTATCCATCTCGCGCACGCGCAGGTCAAGTATTTAATATCAACAAAGTCACATGTGACCTGGGATGACGTAGTGTATATAAGCCCACGTCATCATCAGAGATGTCCCTTAAATCTTCTTGCGGCAGGTAATCCGCGAATGCAGGTTGATTAAAAAGATAAGCCGTTGACTTTTCGTTGGAAGCCCTGCAACCGCATGGTTGGAGCTACGGTTTCGTCCTCCAAGGGCTGCGATTAGTTAATCGCGGCTATGCTCTAACACTTTAGATGCTGTAACACCGGTGTTTTCGCCGGTTAAATTCAGCGAGGCTAACGACAGGTGAGCTAGGATAGCAAGATGAGTATATCCTCCCGTCGTTAGAGTTTAAGTTATGTTTGTTGATAGGAGTCTGTTTTCGGTCTCCTTTATTGTTTATTGCCACTGAGCTAAGTGTTTGCGCTACAGTATCGGCGAGCCTTTGTCGGACAACGAGCCCCGTTGGGCTGTTGTCGGCTAATTAATTTCCTTACAGTGTGTAGTGCTCAGCAGCGAGTGCTTTCACTCGTTAGAGCAGATATCTCCTTTGTTTGATAGATAGAGCGACCGCTCCCCAATAAGTGATTTCGCTTATGGGTTAACTTATTTTGTGGCTGCTGTATTATTAAAGGGGAAGTTAATACCTTCCCTGTCTTTTGTATGATAACAGTCCTAGTTCAAAGCTAGTGTCTAGTTCCTGAGACAGTTTGCAGTTAAGCAAATTGATGTGATTTTTTTCTCTCTGTTACTAGAGAGTGCTTTCACTCCAGTGTAACCAATGATTTGCATAACTAAGTAAACACATTATATAAGTAAGATAAATACATTAATTAATTAATTAATTAATTAATTTAATATAAGAGTATAAAATGAATACTAAGAATTATTATAAATATCAGCAGCACCACGTTAGGAGAGCATGTTTGCCGTGCCTGCATGGCTCCACTGCTAGCTACGGATGGCCATGATGAATGCCCCACATGCCTCAGTGTTGTACACCTGAGGAAGGGGCTGTCCGACAGTCAGTGCATGAATTGTAGTTTTATGCCACGGGAGCTGAAGACAGCTCGATTAGCTGAGCTAGAAGAGCAGCTCGAGGGCCAGTTGCCCCTATTGGGTGTACCTTCAAATGCACGGAGTGGGCGGAGACGCGCCCCACCTGAGGGGGCCCCACCTACAAAAAAGGCAAGGAAAGTGGACTGTTTGGCAACTAAGGTCGACACGCTAACATCAGAGTTTGCTGAGATTAAAGCGCTGCTCCTTAACCTTCAGCCAGGCAGGGTGACCGCAACCCAGACTGACAGCTCGCAGGCTATGACACCTACCCCACCAGGATGGGATGAGGATGCCCTGTCTACGAGGGCTTCCTGTAGCCAGTTCTGTGAGGACCGGCCTGGACAGGGAGAGCTAGTAGCCTCCTCCCACGCTTCCGACACCTGTTCCCAGCAGTCAGGAAGTGGGTCCAGGCTCAGAGTCTGCTCCAGCGACAGTTAAGCCAATGGTCCGTATGGCTCTGGCACGCTTAGGCTTGGATGAGGCCCCGACTTCGGGCACCTTATCCAGTGCATTTTTTAGGTGGGCCCCGCCCCTGGCGGGTTTCTCTGTTCTGCCCTCCCAGCCATACATTGAGAAGCTCCACAAATGCTGGCCAGACCCGAAATTGCTTTCCCACCACACCACTGACGGCAGGGCCTTAGCTTCCATGCAGAACGCTGACACTTACGGACTGGGTAGGATGCCAGCAGTGGAGCCATCTATTGCCGCCCTTATTGTGTCTCCCAATGAGGTCTTGAGGCCTGATGCTCGCTGTCCCAGGCCCCAGTGTCGCATCACAGATGACCTTCTAGTCAAGGCTTATGAGACAGCGGTTCTGGAAGAACAGGAGGTTGAGGTACAGCCTGTTTCTCAGGCTGTTAGGTATGTTGACGTCAGTAACATCAGTAGTGCCACTGGGCCTCCTGTACTTACGGCCATTCCAAATTTGGATCAATGGTCTCCAATTAGATCCAAAGTCCCACAGATCCAGGAGAGTCAGGGTGTCCAGCCGATGCCTCCTTGCATTGTGGCCATGGAGAGATGGGGCATATCTGGCCAGGGGCATCTCATTGGGTTCGATTCCCTCACGTCGCGAGGTGGTGGTGACCGATGCTTTGCCCTCCGGCTGGGGGGCAATATGGCAGCACAGAGCGATAAGGGGGCTCTGGACAGCACAGGAAGCGGCGGAGCACATAAATATGCACGAGCTCCGTGCTATATATTTGGCACTTCGCAAATTCCTACCACATTTGAGAGGCCGGCATGTTGTTGTACGGTCCGACAACAGGTCAGCTGTCTACCATGTAAACTGGCAAGGGGGCACCAGATCAACCCGGTTGCTGCAGGTGGCACGGAGACTTCTTGTATAGGCTTTCCCTTGTTTTTCCAGCCTCAGGGCCATGTATCTGCCAGGGCCACAGAATGTGGTGGCAGACTTTCTCTCCCGCCAGAAACCCCCCGTGGGCGAGTGGAGGCTCCACCCAGAGGTGGTAGAGGGGATATGGCGCAAATATGGCGCAGCAGAGGTGGACCTGTTTGCCTCAGAAGCCTCAACGCACTGCCCTCTTTGGTTCTCCCTGACGGAGACAGCAAGCCCGTTGGGACAGGATGCCCTGGCGCACCCATGGCCAGATTGCCTCCTCTATGCCTTCCCACCATTCCCACTGATAGCAGTAACGCTACACAGAATGCAGCACGGCAACCACAGACTCCTGTTGGTCGCCCCAAACTGGCCGGGGAGACCCTGGTTTCCAGGGATGCACAGGCTTCTGGACGGAGTTCCATGGTGCCTGCCCAAGAGGCAAGACTTGCTCTCACAGCTCGGGGGCCGCATCTGGCATCCGAACCCGGATTGGCTACAGCTTTGGGTATGGCCCCTGAGGAGCTGGACCCACTCCTAAGGGTATGTGACCAGGCGGTAATTCAAACCATTTCTGACTCAAGAGCACCCTCCACCAGGGCACTGTATGCCAACAGGTGGAAAATATTCTCAGAGTGGTGTAAAGTTCATGAGGAGGTACCTCAGAGTGCCTCTGTGCCAATAATACTGAGATTTTTGCAGTCTTTGCTGGAGAAGAAACTCTCTCCTTCTACCTTAAAGGTCTATGTAGCTGCTATTTCAACCGGGCATGTTAGAGTGGATAACCAGACCGTGGGGTCTCACACTCTGGTGACCCGATTTCTTAAAGGAGCCCAGCGGCGGAACCCCCCGCAGGCTGTCAAGGCTCCCTTGTGGGAACTGCCTCTGGTGCTAGAAGCCCTTTGTCTTCCCCCCTTCGAGCCTCTGGAGCAGTCGGGGCTGGAGTGGTCTTCAGTAAAGGTTGCTTTCCTTTTGGCGATGGCATCAGCAAAACGCGTGAGTGAACTTCACGCCTTGTCAGTGAGTGAAGTGTGCATTCGCTGGAACTCGGACAGCACAGGGGTAGCACTTTGGCCTAACCCATCATTTTTCCCGAAGAGGTTGGCTCCAGCCCACTCTAATCAGGTCATTGAGCTGGCAGCTTATGACCCTTCATGCCTTCAGGGTGAAGATGCTAAGTCAGCAGAACTGCTCTGCCCAGTGAGGGCCTTAAGGCATTATATACAGGTGACTGCAAGCTTTTGCCTCTCTGATAGTCTGTTTGTCTATGGGGGCCATAGGAAAGGGCACGCCCTGTCCAAGCAGAGGCTTTCCAGGTGGATTGTTCAGGCCATTGAGGAAGCATACAGGTCAAAAGGACCTCTTAATATCAGAGGCCACTCCACCAGGAGTGTCTCCACTTCCTGGGCAGCGCTACGGGGATCCCTCTAAGTGAGATTTGCGCTGCGGCCAGCTGGGCTACTCCATGCACCTTTGCCCGTTTTTACAGGGTTTATGTTGCTGCTCCCCATGCAGTAGCATCGGTGGTCTTTCAGGAATCCACAGGCCGTTCCCCGTGAGGTGGGTTTTCCTCGTGACTACGTTGGTAGTCGTCATCCAGTGTTAAACACTGCCTCTGGCGGTCAGGAAGAACGAAACAGAACGAGAGTTACGTATGTAACTACGGTTCTATGAGTTCTGGATGACCGCCAGAGTTGGCTGTCACTCGGAATCTTGGCGAGAAGATTCTGGAGGGACATCTCTGATGATGACGTGGGCTTATATACGCTACGTCATCCCAGGTCACATGTGACTTTGTTGATATTAAATACTCGACCTGCGCGTGCGCGAGATGGATAACATCCAGTGTTAAACACTGCCTCTGGCGGTCATCCAGAACTCATAGAATCGTAGTTACATACGTAACTCTCGTTTAACACCATCAATCAGCTGGTAAATTCTCCTCCTCCTATTGCAGACGTTTCTTCCTCAGCAGACTGTGACAAAATCCTTTCCTTTTTCATAGAAAAGATTGACAAGATTAGGGCAAACATCACTCCTCCCACATCTGCAGTTGACCTCACTTGCCCCTCCTTGGTGGTGCTGGATTGTTTCCGACCAATATCATTGCAGGACCTTAAGAATACGTTAGCATTAATGAGTCCTTCTTCAAGTCCCCTTGATACTATACCCTCAAAACTGTTAAAAGAATCAACAGAGTCAGTCAGCCCTGCATTACTGTCCATTATCAACAGCTCTCTTACCTCTGGAGTTGTACCAGATCAATTCAAAACCGCTTGTGTTCAACCGCTGCTGAAGGGACCTGGTTTAGATCCCACAGACCTGACAAACTTCTGGGCAATTTCTGAACTGTCTTTCACATCAAAAATCCTTGGAAAAGTAGTGCTGGACCAACTAACACAGGTACTCAACAACAACCACATCTTTGAAAAATGTCTATCTGGTTTCCGCAAATTACACAGCACAGAAACGTCCCTTCTTAGAGTCACAAAGGACTTACTGATGGCTGCAGACTCTGGTGCATGTTCTGTGTTAGTTCTGCTTGACCTAAGTGCAGCATTTGACACCATCGACCACTCCATCCTTATCGACAGATTAAATCAGTGGGCAGGCATCACTGGAGCTGCACTAGACTGGTTCTCCTCTTACTTGTCCAACAGGAAATGTTTTGTTTCAGTTGGGGAGTTTAGCTCCAAAACCACACAGACCAGTCATGGTATTCCACAAGGATCAATCCTGGGACCTGTTCTTTTTACACCGTACATGTTGCCTCTAGGTCACATAATCCGTCGTCATTACATCACCTTCCACAGCTACGCTGATGATACACAGCTCTACCTATCATTTAAACCCTCTGACACCAATAAATTAGCATCCCTACAGAGCTGCCTAAAAGACTTAACAGGTTGGATGTCCCAAAATTTCCTAAAACTCAATTCTGATAAGACCGAAGTACTCATCATTGGCCCAGAACACATCTCAAATCAGGTACAACCTCTCCTTGGCCCCCTTACTCCCAACGTAAAACCAGCCACAAGAAATCTGGGTGTTATCCTTGACAGTAACCTGAGTCTAGAGCACCATGTTAAAAAAGTAGTCCAGTCGTGTTTTTATCAACTACGAAATATCTCAAAAATTCTATCAGTTCTCTCTTTTAAAAACACAGAGAAAATTATACACGCCCTGATATCCTCCCGTCTCGATTACTGTAATGCCTTGTACACCTGCTTAAATAATCGAGCAATTGAGCGGCTCCAAATAGTTCAAAACTCTGCAGCTAGACTACTAACCAAAACCAAACGATGCTCTCATATCACACCAACTCTGGCTTCACTACATTGGCTCCCAGTGTCTTTTAGAATTGATTTTAAAGTGCTTTTAATCGCATATAAAGCTCTGAATGACCTAGCACCAGAGTATGTCACTGAGCTTCTCACACGGTAGTATCCAAACAGGCCCCTCAGGTCAGCAAATCTGGGTCTTTTAACAGTTCCAAAGTCAGGTTGAAAACAAAAGGCGATTGCGCTTTCACAGTACTAGCTCCCCGACTCTGGAACAGTCTTCCAATTGGCATTAGATCAGCAGACTCGGTCACAATTTTTAAATCCCGTCTTAAAACCCACTTTTAGAAAATGGCTTTTCAATCAGATGAATTTTAGTCTTTTGTATGCTTGTGTGCTGATGTGTATATATGTGCATATGTAACTGTATGAATATGTATATGCTTGTTTCTTCATTTTTCCATTCTATTGTTTTTATTTAATTATTTATGTTTCAGTGTATTCTGTTGTACCTTATGTGGATTTCCTTGGAAAGCACTTTGTGCTTTGTGCTCGAAAAGTGCTCTACAAATAAACTTATTATAATTCTTATTATTACTATTGCAATGGCTCCAAGCGTATGCACACCTTGTATGTAAGTATGCAACAGGCTGCACTGCAGTAGAGTCTGACCAGATGAGTAAGCAGCTTACCTCTGCTCTGTCTCTGACATCGTTGTAGGCCTCCTGCAGCCTCTCCTGGGCCTGGGGCTCCACGCTGGGGTCCTGGGTTCTGTTGTGCAGCGCGGCAGCCTCGTCCAGTAGCCTCTCCAGCAGCGCCGCCTGGCCGTGGATGTCGCTCACCACCACCCTCTGCTGGTCCACCTGCCAGAGCTTCTCTTTCACCCCCAGCTGCAGCTCCACCGCGACATCCAGACTGCGCTGCCGACTCATCAGCCACAGCTCAAATTCCTCGTAGGCCTTCAGGTACTCGCCCCAGTGGAGCCACACCCACTCTATGCGACTGGGTGGGAGGTGAAACACATGAAGAGGAGTTAGGCTGAGCAGTTTGGGTCTGGTTTACTACAGACTACATACGCATATGTTTCAACTAGGGCTGTCAAAGTTAACGCCATAATAACGAGTTACCGCAAATTTGTTTTAACGCCACTAATTTCTTTAAAGCATTAACGCAACTTGCGATTTTTAGGTTGTAGAGGGCTCAGTTTTAAAACTAAAGTGAAAATACTAGTATCATATGAATGAATGAAACTAGAAAACCAAAGGAATCCATCGGTACCAACTATGTCATACTCGCTTGTCGCAAAGGAGGATAAATAACGCTCCAAACTTGCGCTAAATTTTGATGAGGAAAAACTGGCATGGCCGTTTTCAAAGTGTTCCCTTGACCTCTGACCTCTAGATATGTGAATGGGTTCTATGGGTACCCACGAGTCTCCCCTTTACAGACATGCCCACTTTATGATAATGACATACAGTTTGGGGCAAGTCATAGTCAAGTCAGCACACTGACACACTGACAGCTGTTGTTGTCTGTTGGGCTGCAGTTTGCCATCTTATGACAGAGAACTGTCTTGTCTTAAAGACAATTTAACATCTTATAAAAACTGGATTCTATTTACCTATCTAAATAAACAGCAAACTATTTGCTGAACAAAGCAATTCAAATACAACTACAAGCCCCCAGCTATTTGGCATGTAGCATCAGATATGGTGCAAACCAGATGTGTGATAACTGCCTGATAACATATTACTCCAATTTAACTAGCTCTCAGGCTGATGTTATCAAAACTAAATATTTACGACTATAATTGACTCACTAATAAAATGATACGTTCTTAAAGTGGAGGAGTCATGCATTTCAACTCCTTCTAATCCTTCCGGATGTGACACATTTGGCTGACAGAATAAGTAAACTAATCAATTAATTGGTTTAAGTCATTTATCAAGAAAAATTGCCAAATATTCTCTGGTGCCAGCTTCCCCAGTGTGAGGACTTGTTGCCTTCCTCTGTTTTATATCACTGTATACTGAATATCTTTGGGTTTTGGACTGTTGGTTGGACAAAACAATTCACACCAGAGCAGTAGCGAAGTGCGGCCTGCGGTGTACTCCCACGCAATGTCTATGGAAAGCTGCAGCGGCTACTCCTGAGCTCAGCGAGCTGCAGCTGTTTGATTCTGCAGCGAAGTGCTGCCAAACAAAAGTTGGGAAAAATTTTACTTTTAGTGGCGAAGTGCAGCCAGGGAGGACCCACAGCCAATCAGTAAACAGATCATGTGACTCTTGTTACATGTTGACCTATGTTACAGAGAATTTATTCCCTCTTTATTTCACTATCATTCAACATTTTGTAGCCTAAAGCATATGTAGCATTATAATAACAGTATGTCAGCGTCACCATGATAGCTAGTAAATCTTGCATCATTCACCTATTTCTGCGGTTTACATTTGCACCATAAAGGTTAGGCAGTACAATGGAAAGAAGCCCAAACAAACACAGGACTGTGTGAAATCAAGTCATTTGGAATGGTTAAACCAGGGGTGTCAAACATACGACCCGAGGGCCAGAACCGGCCCACCAAAGGGTCCAATCCGGCCCAATGGATGACTTTGCAAAGTGTATGAATTGGAGAGAAGTCATCCAATTTTTCAATAAAATGCACTGCTATTCCTATTATAGATCCCACGTAGAGGCTACGTGACACAACACTATGAAGTGTAGGCTAATGTTCATGCAAGAGCCGCCAGTGAAAAACCTGTGTTAAACCAACGCTGTTCGTGTCCCGTGTGAAACCAAGTCAACGTTGATTTCTTTTACAGTAGTTTGGTTACGTAACTTCCGTCCTTTACTAACACCAGTTACGTAATAAACTTAGTTATTTTATGTAACAAACGTACTTATTTTAACCCAACCCACAATCTTTTCCTAAACCTAAGCAAGTAGTTTTGTTGTGTAAGTAAACCTAAAAAAGAAGTAAACCTACACTGGAAATTTATTTTGAAAAGAGACTGTATGCATGTAATGAGCCCAAACTACATTTCCTGTGAATACAGATGTTTATTTTGAAAAGACACTATGCATGTAATGGCCGTATATTGACACAACGTCCTAAACTGACGCTAGAGGAGTACCTACAGCGTCATAGTTGGAAACGTAGGGCCACCTACCAGGCGGCAGTGTTTGACGAGTTAGGAAAACGTGTTTGTTAACGCTCTATGTGAAGCTTTTCAGCATATTTGATGGTTCAAGTGTGGATTCTGGAACAATTACCTGAAAACACACATCCGAAGCTATTCAAAACAGAGCATTAACGGCTTAACTGTGAATGTAGCCAAGGCTGGCCTCAGGGCAAACTAACCAGGAATATCAAACACCCTCTAATCACTACACACACTGTCCAGCTGCAGTCTGCAGTGAGTAGGGCAGCACCTGTGACAGTGGATGATATAGGTGCAGGTCTCCTCCCACAGGCTTTTCAGCTCTTTGAGCTTAGAGTGGGTGTGGTTCCTGAGCTCTTCATCTCCGCTCTGCAAAAGGTTCTCAGCCGCCACCAGCGCCATGTCCATCTTCACACGACCTTCATGCTCCGACTGATGGATCTTCTACACATTCAGAAGAGCACAGGCAACAGCATTATAGTCAATATAAAATTTAACATAGTGTAGTGAAAAGGGGTGTGACGATTCACTCAGCTCACGTCACGATACACAATATTGGGTTCACGATCTCGATACGATACAATATTAAAACAATAATTTTAACAAAACTTGAATGATGAAAATATATGACTGAAAAAGTACCTTTTTATTCAAAAGACAAAATGCAAAACAATGCTGTTGTTTGTCCTATAGTTCCATTTTTTATGGTAACAGTCCTTCCTCCTGTCCTGTCTTCCATCAGTCAGTAACAGTCCTTCCTCCTGTCCTCTGTCTTCCATCAGTCAGTAACAGTCCTTCCCCCTGTCCTCTGTCTTCCATCAGTCAGTAACAGTCCTTCCTCCTGTCCTCTGTTTTTCATCAGTCAGTAAAAGTCCTTCCTCCTGTCCTCCTGTACTGTGTCTTTCATCAGTCAGTAACAGTCCTTCATCCTGTCCTCTGTCCTCCTGTCCTCTGTCTTCCATCAGTCAGTAACAGTCCTACCTCCTGTCCTCTGTCTTTCATCAGTCAGTAACAGTCCTTCCTCCTGTCCTCTGTCTTCCATCAGTCAGTAACAGTCCTTCATCCTGTCCTCTGTCTTCTATCAGTCAGTATCAGTCCTTCCTCCTGTCCTCTGTCTTCCATCAGTCAGTAACAGTCCTTCCTCCTGTCCTCTGTCTTCCATCAGTCAGTATCAGTCCTTCCTCCTGTCCTGTCTTCCATCAGTCAGTAACAGTCCTTCCTCCTGTCCTGTGTCTTCCATCAGTCAGTAACAGTCCTTCCTCCTGTCCTCTGCTGATGTCCCTCACTGTTGCATGTAATGTTAGGGCTGGTGGGGGTTCTTTGTCTCAGCCAGCTGATCAGTTTACCAGTCAGATACATGACAGACTAACCTGAACAGTGAGACTACACAGCCTACTGCAGCTTTAGTTCCAGTCTTGTGTATCCGAGGGTTACGCTGCTCCTATACTTTATGAAGATAATAAATAATAACACGGAGCCTTCGTAGTCTGCAGCCTCGTCAATAACAGCACGTCACCGCTTCACGTCTTCCGTTCCTCCCTTCACAATAAACTCCCCGGACACAAACACTGAAACACGGCTTACTAGAGGAACTAAAGTCATTCACAACTCAACTAAATAACTAACACGTGTTTACAGTTAGCTGTTAGCTGCCGAGCTAACGTGCTGTTAGACGCTGAGCTAACGCGCCGTGCTTGTGTAAACAGCAGTGCTGGATGACAGACAGCGGACAGAGCAGATTGAAACGTTGCTTTCCTCCATGTTTAACCGTTTCATCGTGTTTATTCTTGTTGAACAGGTGTAATAACTTATCTTGGCTTTACACTTGCAAAGTTTTATTGCACTTACTACAGCAACGAGAGTAACGTCAACTCGTCCCCACTGCAGCCACTCTGATCAGCTGTTCACTGACTGCGCTGTGTGTGGAGCTCCGACAAGGCCTATGAAAGGAGGCTGAGTCATGGGCGGACATGGCTGCGGGGGTATAACACATGCGCAGTGTAACTGAAGCTGCGGCCGTGCGTTACGATTGGTTTAATTTCGGCGAGGGCAGACCAGATTTTACTCAGCCTCTTTCCATAGGCTTTGCAGAGCAGCTGCAGATTTAGCCCCGGAGCCCGTATGTACCTAGTACACCTATATAGGGATTATTGATCATTTTGATCAATTCTCCAGTGGTAAAAAATGGTTAAATTTAGCACCAAATCTGTATAACAAATGGTATCAACACAAAAGTTCCTTCAACAATTCAAGAGACATAATAGAGCATTTGCAATCATATACTTCTATTATAATGTTCTAAGCTCTTTCACAATTAATTTTAATTAATTAATTCATGTTTTTTTCTGATTTATGACTAAAACAACTTGACACAGTGCTAAACTGCTAAACTGCATCTCACATTAATTTTCAGGCTCTCAGCTTTCAGATGATGTACACCACTTCTATGTGACATCTACTGTTGACCAGAAAGGGTGAAGCCAGTAAAATAGTCTGTGAGACAGATCGTAAAGCTTTGGATAGTCCTGAACTAAAATTATTAACTTTTCCCACCATATATTTACCGTAGACTGATATTTATGGAAGAAAGAAAAGATATCTGCCGGCTGTGATTAGTTGTTCCTCGTCACATGTCATGCGGTACGCGCTGCAGCGTTCTAAAAGTTGAGCTATTTTTTAACTTGGGGCGCAGCCGTAGGCATTGGGAATGCTTGTGCGCCGCGACGGCATCACTCTCGCATTTGAGCGTGCCTGCTGCGCGCCTACATTGACAACGGTGGATTTGAGCATGCAAAAGAGGCGCCATGTGTACAGCCCCTAGGTATCTCACCTCTGTTTCCCTGAGTCGGATCTCCAGGGCATCACGGGGCCCCTGGGTGTTGTCGTTGGCCTTCAGTCTCTCCTGGATGGCCCGCATCCAGGAGAGGGCCGCCTCCAGGCTCTCCATGAACTCCTGCTCCTCCTGCTGCGTCATGACCAGTCCCAGGCCTGAAAAGAAGAACAGGAGTCAGATTCTAGGTCAGCAGGCTCTTCATGTTAAAGGGGAACGTATTTACACATTTTGAAGAAAAATGTTGTGTTACAAACTAGGAGCTTGAAGTTTGAAAAGACATGGGCATTTACATAGTAGGCATGGTCTAACAAAATGTTCATATAGGTTGCATCATGGGAAATGTAGGATCCAGTGTTTAGGGGAGTTTCTCCCATACCAGGGACTAAAAGTACAATGGAACGCCACTCAAAGTCGGAGTTCCTACTTGTAAACTTGGGGCGAATCCATCTACCCCGACTTCATGAGGACGCAGTTGTCTGACGTCACACAACAATGGAAATGCACATTATAAATGGTAAACCATCAACTACAAAGCAACGTAAAGTATATCTACCTTTAAAACCTGTTCTGCATGTAAATTGATGTCAAAATACTTCACCAACATTATTAGGTAGCTGGTTCCAGTAAACAATCTGTGTGAGCGTGTTATGCGTCATTTTTCCTCCTCTGTTTCATTTATATATGCATGGAGACTGCAGAATTCAATAGTGTTTACACTTGCCAAAGAAACATCAGTTTGTCACATTCAGCCATGTTTTTTGTTTAGGTTTTGGCATTGTGCATCTGGAACGCTTGGAGGTGGGAAGTTGGAAATTTCAACTGGGGAATTACGAGCTCTGACTTTGACTGGAACGCATAAAAGTCAGGATATCTCGGCTTCTGCTGCTTCGAGTTCGGCCACTGATCTAAGGTATAATGTTGAATCAACACCTCACTGATGGGACTTTATTTGTATGTGTCCACCTCCTGTACTGTATATTATATTTCATACTTTTGGAAGAAATTTAAATAACTTGTCCCCTGTCTTGTTATGTGCATATTCAAGAACATGGTAATGGCACAATTCCAGGAATTCCGTCAACTGAAGCCAGTAAGGCATTGTGCAGAAACTTCAGTGTGCCCTCAGGAGAGGCTGTTGGAAGAAAACTTTGAGAGAACATAACTGGCAGAGGTAGTCATGAAATGAAGAGTGCAGTAAAACGTATGGCAGGGAGGAGACCTGGCACTGGAGGAGCACAAAGAGGCACCACATCATTTCTTAGAGGGAAAATAAAATGCAGGCAGCATGACTCATTTCTCCCCACCACCACAACATTCCTTCTACCCAATATCTGCTTGTTTTGCCTCAGACTCTTGAAACTTGGTAATATTTAGAAGTCCCTGTCCTCAGGGAAAGAGTATTTAAATCATTTCTTTATACTTAATCAAAATTTCTCGTACTAATACTGATGAAGAGCTCGACTGCAGTTGTTTTTTGTCTTAATCATATTTCTTTTTATCTAATGTTTTAATTTTTAATAGAATTGTGTCATCATTAATAGCATTGCATCTGGCAACTACAGTAGATGCAAGGTTTTTTATTTGTCATTTGTCAATTCCAGCAAAGCAGTCATCGGCAATGAAAATCTTTGCGCACATAAAATATGTATAAATATAAAAGGGGAAATCCCACAAGTAATAGCAAAAGCAAAATGATAATCAAAGGCATAAAATGGTGCAGTTAAAATAGATATAAACATAAGTAAACATAAAATAGTAATGTAAATGTAAATTTGCAATTTTATCAAAACAGTATTTCAGATGGGAGAACTGAATGTAAACAGGATGTTGTATGTGTATGCATGATGAGGCGATACAAATTAAATTATAAATTTCATGATACAGGGGTTACGATTCAATATGTTGCGATACTGTAAGCAAGGCGATATATTGCAATTCTTTAATCTAATTTTAGGAAAACTGTCATAGTATAAAGAACACAACACCATATGCATAAAATCTAAGTAAAAAAAGTTTACTTTTTTATGCAATCAGAACAGTGGTATCTGCATTACAATTTATCACACTCCCTGTAACATCCAACATCATAGCACTACTTTGAGAGGGCACATCTCTTTGCAACTGAAATAAAGTATTGACTGAGTTCATCTTTGCATGCAAACTCTTAATTAAAAATCAATACCGTGTTTTTGAGAATCAATACAGTATCACAAAACATTACATAGCAATATTCAATTTTTTTTCGATATTTTCTTACACCCCTAATAATGAGAAGAAATATATATCCACACAGGGGTATAAACAGGAATGGAGTGTGTAATAATGAGAAGTACTATATATCCACACAGGGGTGTAAACAGGAATGAAGTGTGTAATAATGAGAAGTATTAAATGTATTGGGAAATAAGCTATCAGATTTTGTTGTAGGGGACAAGGCTGCCAACATGTGCTGCACTTAGCTCAGCAGCTAGCTACATTACTAGTACTAATTTAGAACCTGTAACGTTGCTTAATTACCTTTCTCTCGCTTTCACACTTGAGTTGTCTCTTTCTGTACTTTTAACAAACTCACAACATATCAACAGATGTTATGGGGGCACTTTTAGTGACAACAGTTGAAACAAGAGGAACAACTGTAAACATGCCTTATAGTAGCTCACCGTTGTCTCCATTTGAGAAGTGAACTGTTTAGTGAAACTGTAGCAGGTTAACCGTTAACCGGTGCGGTGTGTGTGTGTGTGTGGAGTCGGTGAAGCCCCTCCTCCCTCAGTTTGACAGCTCGTGCAGTAAACTCGCGCATTAACACTAACCTTAATCCAGTTCACTCACACGTGCCACTGACGGCGGTAATATTATATATGAATATATTTGTTTACCGCTGAAACTGTCTACTTTATGGATAGACTTTCAGTCTGCTATTAACCACCTATATGCTCTGCTCATTTAGAGGTGAAGCGTCAACGTTAGGACCTGGTATCCGGTAAATCTCCGCGGTCACATAACACAACAAACCCATATGAGTGAGACGTCCACCTCCGCAGCTCATTCTAGTCCTGTCATAGAATGTAGAAGTGTCGTAAACACGAGAGACTCCGGGGAATTCAACCGTCGGTATGTAGCAGTAGGCCTGTTATCATGAAGCTAGCTCAACTAGCTGCTCAAGTACGGCTTTCTAACCCTCAAAACACTCACGGCTTCGTGTTCATCAGGTGTGTTCATCAGGTGTGATCAGCCGCTGGTGTGAACGCTGCCCTCCGCTGTGTCCCGCTGTATACACTGTACAGTGAAGTTGTGGCATACAGGAAGTAGAGCCGAGGGGCACTGGGGGGAGGGGTGAGGTGGGGTGGGCGGGAGTCAATGCTGCATTCAAAGACTCCTTGTAAACTATAGTACGAGCCGAGACTACAACAGAAATGCAACCTTCGTTTATTAAACAAAACTTACAGATAAACTGACAAAACACAATACAATGTGTATCAAATGGAATGAAAATAGCAACAACTAAACGATAACACATGCATGTCGGCGCTTCCTTAAAGAATGAAACAAAGGGGCTTGCAGGTGCACATTACACTGCAAAAATAAGATGAAAAAGTATATTCTTATCCAATTTTACTTTAAATTTAATATGATCAAATAAAAGATACAAGATTTTTTGAGCTACACTAATGTGTGATTTCACACGTTTTACCACAAAGTATTAATATTAAGGATTCATAAATCTATAGAAAGGATTCATATTTTTCATGTCAGTCATTCTGGATTGATGAATATATTATCCTAAAATAATGTCCCAATAACTTACTAAATTAAATAATAGCCATCATTGAAGCTTCCTCCAATAATAAACTGTAAAAACAGCAGTAGTATTCATTAAAAGGTGTAAACAAAACTGAAGAAAATATTTATTTATTTATTTTTTTTTTAGATTTACTTAAACAATTTGTTATGGGTTATAAATTGTGTAAAATCCCACGGTGAACAGTAACCTTAATTATTATATGTGTGTCCTCACAAATTAATAATAGTTGTGCTTTATTAAACATTTATAGGCTAGCCAATTGGGAAGGTTCTGCAGGAAACCAAGTGATGCCTTCATGTCCTCAGAGCACAAGCTATCCATTTTCTTTTTACAGAAATTGTAATTTTTTAATTCTACAATTTATCTCTCTCCTGAAAATACAGACATTTTAGTTATTTGTGATCATATTTATTTATGTCATGCCATTTTTAACTAACCTAAATTAACATTAAAATGGGAGGAAAGAGCTCCCAAAATAAACACAAGAACAGGCAAACTTCAAACACAAGAGTGCGTCATGAGACCACAAAGGCTTTCACTGAGCATATTTATTTATTCATCTATTTTTCTTCTCTTTAAATCTAGTTTCAACTCACACTGTATTTCAGTATTTCTGACAGTTCACTTCAAACTCATACTAAGTTCCACTCATTGTGTATCTCAGTGTTTCCGGCAGCACATGAACTCAGCAGCAGACCAGCTTGAACCAGAGGAAGGAAACAGATCCAGAGCAGCTGCTGGCTCAGAGCTCAGAGCCTCACACATCACTGATTCAAACTGCAGGCCGTGTCTCACAAGTTTGTTCCTATTGGTGGAAAGAACAGCAACCACCCAGTTTCCCGTCAGCCTATCAGAATTTACCCTGGGTTTAAATTAAAAATACATGGTAAACTCCTCATGGAATAGATTTTTTAGATCACCATTGACAACATGCTACAACAATGGATATTACTGGATTACATATCAATTTGCGGTACTTGGCAGTCTTCTATGCATATATCAAACCACAGTTATTTGCTGGAATTTATTATAAGGTTAAATTGATTAGTATAAGGTCAATGGATCATCTGGAGTAACTGTATCTCAAAATGTTGGCAAATAACTACTAGTAATATGTGTGAACTGACCCTTTAAGACAGTGAACTTATTCTAACTCGTGTCTCCAAACAGCAAAGAAGAAGACAGAGATGTATTGTTAAACAGCATGCAATGTGACTGCCCTCCAGTCACATCTGTCTCCTTCCTTTTCTATCTATGGAAATCACAAACCATCCCAACAGACAACTTATTCAAATTGCTGCTGGCATGCAGCCAAACTAAAGTTTATGTAAGGTCAAGTTGGAACTGAATACAAATGTCTGCTGCTTTATTTCAGGGTGGTTTTAGTTAGTTTTTTAGAGTTGGCTTACCAGATTTAGATAGGTTTTTAATAAACTATTACATTATTTTACAATGTTGATTTTGGTTTAGTTAAATTTTTTTTGGTAGGGGTGCTATTTCTCTATGTATTAACAACAGTAAATTCTTTTGTGCATGCTTTTACATTTAATACTCACCTCAATGGCTTTCACATTGGGACACTTTTTTTTTTTTAACCCTACATATAATGCAATTTATTTATTTTTTTATTTCATAATAAAAGATGTCCCAACACTTTTATTTGATGACACTTTTTATTTCATAATGTCACCATACATGACAGTGTTGTAGTCACAGTCCTCTCAGCTTTCAGCCAATCACATGCCCCCTAGCAAGCTCAACAACTGCTACCAGAATTAGCTGGCCAGTTAGCTCCTGTTGGCTAGAGCAACACCATGCTAAAGTCATTCTATACTATCTAGCTGCTGCTGTAAATAAACACACCACACAGACACAGAAAGCCTCCACATTCACTTGTATTTGTTTAGCTTAACAAGACTGCACATGCTACTTCTATACCTTGTTAGCTAGGCGTGGTTGTGAGCTTGTTTAACGCTGTTACCTGCAGTAGCTACTGTACTGTTGGTTAGAGCATCCACAGAGAAATACTGTATTTTGCTCTTCACAGAGTTGTCTTTCTTTAGGCTGCCGAGGTTAGTCGGAATAAGCCAGCTAGCTGTGTTATGTTAGCTGTTGCCGTTAACACTGGGCTCTTCACTTTGAAACAGCGTAATAATCCAAGCAAACAACCCAACCTCCAGTTAGCTGGCTAGGTAGGTATGTGCAGCCTTGTTAAGCTAAATAAAGGGAGCAGTTTGGTTAGCCTACAGTGTCTGTGTGCTGTGTTAACATACACCAGCAGCAGGTAGTTGTTTGATTCAGAAGGCTTAAGAGGCTGGGGGCATGTGATTGGCTGAAAGGTTGGAGACGGTGACAACATCACTATCTTGAAAAGGGACATCATGGAATAAAATGGGACATCAAATAAGAGTGTCATTGGGAAATGAAAAAAAATCTTTCAAGTGACAGTTTGAGTCTAGGGTGCTTAAAAAACATATTACAATTATCATATAAATACAGGTAAATACATGAAATTTGACTTCTGCATTTAACCCATCCTATAAGCATTAGTAGCAGTGGGCTGCTGTGAAGCAACCGGGGAGCAACTTGAGGTTCAAAGTCTTGCTCAAGGACACTTAGACATATGGACAGTAGGAGCTGGGGATCAAACCCACAACCTTCTGATTAAAAGACAACCCAGTCAACCCACTGAGCCACAGCTGTTGCCTTGCAAAGCTGGTCTGTGGTGTTAGATGTGAATGTCCTGCCCACTGACACCTGGATGATGACCTATGACCTCTTCCCAGTTGATGCTGGGACTGGTTTGATCTTTAATGCTTGTGTCTAGAAGGTAAACCACAAGTTGTGAAAACATGAAAAAACTATCATGAGACTCATTGCCCGATGACCTTTCCTAACCTTAACCATTCGAGGTCAACTTTTTATATTTGTGAGGTTTTGTTTTTCAGATTTTTATCTTTAGTAGGTGTCTGTGGGCCAGGAGCTGATAGCCACAGAAAGTATTGAGAGACAGACTAACACATTGTTGGTTTTTGTTCTTTTCATGGAATTTGATTGCCATGGAAGATTACTGTTCATCAGAGAATAGGCTTTTCCCATTTTTGTACAGTCCTTGAGCTTTCCTCTACCGTCATCATAAAATCAGAGCTGCGTTTTGTAACTGAAATGGAGAAACACACCTTAACAGATTCAGCCACATGACCCTCTTCACTTCAATCAGTAACACATTCTACATCAACTGTGAATATAATCTCAAAAAAGAAAAAACTGGATGTCTAAGGCTCGATAACCAGGTCTGCTAGAATGTCAGTAGATTCACTTTGGGAATGATTCCCAGCATGTAGAGTAGGTGTGATGACTGACTTACAAGTCAGAAAGTGAGTAGCTTCTCCTTTTCGCATTCAGCTCGCCCACAAGCACTTTTATTTCCGAGGCATGTGTATTCAGGTGATACATATTCATGAGCACCTGTTTGTGTCTTTCTGCTGTTCCACATATAGGGCACTGAGATGCTGTCAGAAGCTCCGCTGTGTCATAATGTCAAGCAACATCACACTTGGTCAGCTTCCATCCCAGAGCCGGATGGTGGTGCCACCTTGGCTCAGAAAGTGTTGACTTCTTCATGCATTCCTTTTCTCCTGCCAAGTAAACCATGTGTTTCCTTGCACTGTTTCACATTTAAGCTTTGCATATCTCTGTAAATTGTCTGCCTTCACAATCAGGACTCTATTTTCAACAACTCATACATAAAATGGTCCAAGAAATGCATCAAGCCTTCTACTCAATGCCAGTTACCAATGTATGTCTATATAAAGAAGGGATTGAGGCTGTATCTGTTTGCCGTGTTCTGTTTTTCAAATAAGAGTAGTCCTGTTATCATACTTAGTGGTGGGTTGTATCAAGCCTGTGAAGTCACTATCTATCGCTGAATGAGGTAACACAATGGTGATCGAGCCTATGGCCCACTGATGAAAGTGGGCCACAGGATCAGATCTGGTCTGAGACTGGTTGTGATGATCTTCTGTGGAAAGGTGAGCTTTTGTCTAGAATTAAACCAGTGGTTTCCACATTCGAGGCTGGGATAAGTTGTGTGTATGTTGTAAACATTAACGATCATGCTGTGTGTGAAAAAAAACACTGCTTTTTCTGCACGACCAACCCGGTCTCACGTGAAGGCGTATAAATACCACGACATTACACGGACATTCCACATTATGAGTATGCATTTTAGCGTTTTCGACTTAGATTTAGGCAAGAACACCACTTAGTTAGAATAGGGGAAAACATCATGGTTGGGCTTAAAATACGTAAGTAAACTAAGTAAAACATGTACAGAAACAATTATGGAAAACACATCACAAACAAAAGTCACTAACATAACTTACAAAACAAACACCTGTCAACAACGGTCATGAAGACGGGACTCCTGGTTAAAAGTCCGGTGTTTGTTGGGCCCATCCACCTCTTCCCCCACCCACCATAAGAGGTCTTTCTTGCTTTTTATACTTTGTTACTAACTTTTACCGTAGCATTTGTACGCGGATGTGTTTACATTGCAGTGTAATTACACACGAAAATCAAGAAAAGCATACTTATTGCACACTTAACGCCTTGCGCATTATCGTGGCATTTATACGCCTTTTAGTGCGAATGAGCTGGCTCAACATTACCTTGTATGTGTCTGCTTGGATTTGAAAGTTTGTTCTCCGCCCCCTCCCCAACAGTGATGAAGTAGGTCTATGCATGCTTTAAATAAAGGCATTAGATCAGTTAAACCCTGATTGTCCCAAAGCTCCAAGTCTCACCACACACCCACTCTGCAGAAATGATTACTTATTTGGACAGGAGATGAAAGATTTGCATGCAGCTGTCAGCAGCTTGGCAGTGTGATGAGCAAACCTGAAAAAAGCTGAATTAGACATGCATTCTCCACATCAGCCTTGGTGTGTGGCAAGGTCGGAAGCTGTGAAACAGCCGGCAATACGTCATCCAGAGTAGGCTCTCATGACCACGCCCCCTTTTGGGGGAAACAATCCTGTGTCCCTCATAGACGGTAACAGAGTGAACAGAAGAAGTTGAAACATGTCTCCAAACTTCTACTTTAACAGAGCCATGCTGTAGAGTTGCTGTGTAGCTGGTTGCACCAACCTGCATGGCTTTATGGCTCCAAGCTATAGACCAGACCAGCATGGCTTTATGGCTCCAGGCTATAGACCAGCTTTATGGCTCCAAGCTGTAGACCAGCCAGCATGGCTATATGGCTCCAGGCTATAGACCAGCATGGCTTTATGGCTCCAGGCTATAGACCAGCATGGCTATATGGCTCCAGGCTATAGACCAGCTTTATGGCTCCAAGCTGTAGACCAGACCAGCATGGCTTTATGGCTCCAAGTTATAGACCACACCAGCATGGCTTTATGGCTCCAAGCTGTAGACCAGACCAGCATGGCTTTATGGCTCCAGGCTATAGACCAGACCAGCATGGCTATATGGCTCCAGGCTATAGACCAGACCAGCATGGCTTTATGGCTCCAGGCTAGGGTTACTCGCTGTCACAGGAGAGAAAATGATGAAAAGCTGTTGTGTAGCGGGTTAACGAAGCTTTCACACTGACATCTGAGGCTCTTACGATACGTGAATATTCACTGTCAGTGTGCTAAATGGATGACTGATGCTGGTGACAATGACTAGCATGGCTAGCTAACGTTAGCTTGAGTAATACAGTCATACATTAACATTAGAGCAACATCAGACTGTCGTCTCCAACTAAATCTCAGCCTATAGATCAAACAGTTGGTTATTAACACGTTGGTTATTTACAGACAACACTCAGCCTAACAGGGTTCAATCAGATATGTAGAGATGTCTGGATCAGCAATATCCTCCACTGTGTTGGACGGGGGAAGACTGAAGGGACATGACGGTGATAAACCTTCATTTATTAAGGTATCATGAACGCTCAGGTTTAAGCAAAGTCGCAAAATAATTATTAGACATGCATAAAACAAATGTTTGTATAACAAGAGATGAATGCATATGAACTTGTCAAAATTAAGAAACATATGTCAGATTGCATTGAAGTCTATGGGATCTTCGGCCTTGACTCTTTGCCAAGTACCCGTATGTGCCGGTCTGATGTATTAGGTTTGAAACCTGAAACATAGCACTTTAAAAGTACCGTCAGAAAGTACTATGAATAGAATGTAAATGTTTCTAAATCAAAGGCATACTTAGTTCATCATAATTCCATTTAATGTCCCCTGATAAATACATACATTATAACATTCTTTAATGTCAGTAGCAACTCATGAATGCTTACAGTGAAAGGCCTACAGAACATTTCAACCACAGGCTTCATGTTTAATGAGATAGGAACAACTTCCAAAATAGTTTTATAAATGTGCATACTGTGACAGTAAAGCTTTACTGTGGACATCAAATATTATCAATCAAATGTTATCAAATTTTCAGTTGAGCAATACCCAACTGTCAATAAATGTCATCATCAGATGCTGTCATTTGACAGAACCAGTCATGGCTGTATTAGAATAAATGAGACATATGGCAGTTTTGTTGATCTAGAAATGGCTACACTAATATACAAAATCATTTGATTTTTTTTTAAAAGCTTATAAATATTTTACATTGTTACAATACATTAGCACAACCAGTATATTTCAAATGTCACTTTAATATAATATGAATACATTATTATTGTTATATTTTTTGGGGGTCTAAAAGAACTGTGTACATTACCTTGGCTTCAAATGATTTTTTTCTTTTTTTACTTCACACATGTATGACTCCAGAAAATGTATGGCTCTTTACAATTTACAGGTATAATTTCACAATTTGTACCACCTCATGAAAATGTTACATTGTGCATGTTAGTTACTTTCCTGGCTTTAACTGATATTTTTTTCACATTTCACTTTGGTAGAACTGCAGTGGCCATGAGGTGCAAATCAGAACATGTCAACACAGCCGGGCGGTGCAGTGGCTCTGTGCAGCAATGAGGTCCTGGGTTTGAATGCACAGGTCAGTCATGACCTTACCCTCTGCAGGGTAAGTGGTCATAGAAAATTAATGGATACAAATAAATTGAACATTTGTTTTTTTTGACACCACAACATTGAAAAAGAACATGGCTTTTCAGAAAACATGACACAAGAAACCAGAAGAGGTAGCTGCTATCTTTTTCATACTTAGAGGTGCAATGCGTAAGATCTGGCCAGAATTATAATTTAAAACATTCTAATAATTAACTTACATTATCAACCGAATGTGAAGAGGTCACAGGGCTACTGATATTAGCATGCTAACCAGCTAGCCCCGGCCCGTCCTGTCTTGTAATACCACTTGTACCTCTAGAGGTGATGGTGAGTCACTGTAGCGTCCAGTCTGTCCTCAGTCCAA
>CAKAOI010050142.1:31412-44510 GCA_916701655.1 Sebastiscus albofasciatus | reverse complement strand
TATATATATAGTAATTGTGGTGCAAATGTAGAAATATTTATAAGAACAAGTATAAGAATAAATAAATAAATAGCATTAGTTTTGATGCCTTGGTGATGACGCAGGTGTGTGAATAGTGGTACCATGCCAGAGGGCCTGGAAGAAAACTTAGAGGCAAAGTGTGAAAAACCAGTGTACTGTCCTTGAGAAAGAACTGTGTTGCCAATAGATACAATGTTTAAAGGCTGCATAATGGTACTCCCGGTTGTCATCTCCAGGCTCCCTTATTTGGCCTAATACTGTAACGTCCTCCCAGTACTGCCTGTGAATGTGCATAAAACCTTCTTCAAGGCAACACTGGGAAAAGTGTGGTAGTAGGCAAACGTAGTTGGCTCCAGGCCACAGCATTTCCTCTCCTGGTCTGTAGGCATGTCCCAACAGTTACCACAAGTACACCATGATACCCGTAGCACTCCAGCAACAGGTGGGGCACCATGCCTGAACTGATGCATCATCAGGGCATCAGAAAGTAACCCTGGGTGGTGAGCTCCCTGTGCTCCTCCAGGCTCATCTCTTGAAGAAGTCCCTGAAGATAAAGAAAAACAGGAGAAACACAGATAAGGCTTTATAAATTGCATGATACTATGGAGGCAATACAGTAACGGCACTGCAGATCAGGGTTTGTAACGTTTCCCTATCCTTTTATTGTCTAAAACAATAAAATGGGTTAAAAAATATATCGCTGCATGATAATGATCCTATATACTATATATAATTATTCAGTAGCGTCGCTGACGTGTTCCAGGCAATGACTCACATTACACTGTAATAACACATGATCAAACTACAGATTATAGTAACATTGATGTATGTAAAGCACATGCACATAACACTTTAGACTTGGTAAATTAACTTGCATTTATATAGTCTTACGACAACTAAAAGCGCTTTCCATTACATGTCAGCATTCACCCATTCACACACACATTCATACACTGATATCAGAGGCTGCCATGCAAGGAGCCAACCTGCCCATCAGGATATAATCTGAATACTCAATCACACACTGACGGTACAGACACTTGGGCTGCAGTCGAGTAGTCCCTTTTTCTTAGGAAGATTCCTAACGGAGAGAAATGACCCTAAAGTATCTTAGTAGCAGCCACGATAAGAGCTGTTCAAATTCTCTAAATGCTGAGGAATGGAGCTTCTCCTTTAGCATAGGATGCACTTGACCATCCTTTATGAAAGGAAAAGAGAGAATAACATCCCTCAGTTCCTTGCGGCCACAGCACTTAAAGCAACGCACCATTCGGCTGTTCCTGATAACAAATGATATGCTTATCTTGCATATTGTTTTCATGCACTCATATACTAATTGGGATTCATTGTTTAATATGAGTGGACAGGGACAACCATTTTGTGTCACTTTATTTTTAATTCATTATTTATTTCGAACATGTAACAAATACCTCAGTAAAAAACAAAACAAGAATAACAAATAAAATGAACAGTAAACAATCAATTAACAAATAATCAACATAAATAAATATGACATGTCCAAAAAGAAGTTGGAAGAAGTTTATGATCCTACACCTTCACCAAAACTCCAACAATTAACTCAATATTTATCATATATTCCTTTGTTTATTTCAATTCCAACCTTGGTAATGAAGTGATATTTTTCACCGGTTGTCCTCGTTAGGTCAGATAATCCTTTATTATATGTTGATAAAGTGTTACAGCAGCAGAAGGACCTGCGGTATCTCTCTTTCACACACCGCGGGCGAAGCAGTCTGTCACTGAAAGACCTATTTAAGAACGCACAGGGGAAAGTAGCGCCTTTTGTAGTCCATCTTCAGAACATTGTAGTTTCACCACGGCAGACTCGCGTCACTAACATCCACCACCGTCACATCATAATTACGGAGCCTCGTACAAGTGTAGTTGGATTCTCTTAACAACGCGGTTGTCTTTTCCTAAGTCCTTCTGAATTCTCTTTCACATCTTTCCTTGACCTCAGGACGTTTTCCATCGAGGTCAAGGAAAAGTGGTTAGGAAAAGACGTTAAGACGTAATTTTTTTGACTTTTCGACCGCAGCCATGCAGCAGGAGGGGTGAGGGTATTCAGTTGGTTGCAATCTGCAACCACAACACTAGATGCTGCTAATTCCCACACACTGTTCCCTTAAAGGGTTCAAGCTATCTTTTCTTAAACATTGCCAGTTTAAATCCTGCATAGTGTCTGTGTTCCCCTACAGTTCACTATAGTTATACGATATAAGTAAACCGTTAACAGAACCAATGGGATACACGTTTGCACTCATTTGTGACACTTCTTGGTGCTATTACACCATTTTCTTTCACTTATCAATAGAGAAAGAAAAACATATAAAAGCAAAAATAAATACATTTCCCAGCAGAAATTTAAAAATCAGCTTAAATCCTGAAACTTAACTCTCATTCAGTCTTCTTAGGGCATTCAGATCACACATCGCTAGATAAAACTGACAACCCCTTCGGTCCAGCTCCTAGTTAGACAGCAAATAAGCACTCCTCCAGGTTGCTTGGATTTGTAACTGTAATGTAATTACTGAATTCCAAATTGTAATCCCTTACACTACTTGTAATACAACAAATTATCTCATTACTGTACATTACAATTAGCAGTGATAATGATTAGTAGTGAATGGGCTAAAAGATGCAAAAGAATAGTATGATCTTTGACTGAGAGGGCGACATGTCAGAATACATCAGCGCTGTCCTCCATCACCTCTTCTCTCCTGTCTGTCTAAATGTTGAGTGGATAGAGGTATGTCTGCGAGGCTGTATGGTGACATTAAAGTTGCTCAGTGTCAGGGAGTGACAGCACCTTATAGGAGCCATTTAGCATAGTGATTAGCGTGTGGCAGCGGGCACGCCGGAAACCACCCACTCCTGGAGAATAATGGTGAACTCCCGATATGAGCGGCATGATGTCCGCGGTCCACTCCAATCTCTTCCCCTCGGGGCAGCCATACTCCGTGATAGATTCTCAGGTCTCGACTGCTGTCTCATTACGAATTGCTCCCATGAATAGAGATGTGACACATCTGAGAAACAGTGGCCGTGCATTATGGCTGATTCACAGGACTCGGGGTTTAAATCAACCCGAAGGAAGCGGGAAACAGGGACATAACTCAGCCGCAATGTCTCCCTCAGCCTACATATGTGACATCCATTGGGAGGTCAGCAAGGAAGTGAAGAGGATAAAAGAGAAGCTATTGTCTATGGAGCACAGGGAGGAATTGTCTCTTTTATACGCTGGCTAAATCAGAATTCCTTATTTACTCTGGCTACCACACAGTTTGAGAGGATGTGTGGGCTGATCAACAACATGAGGGCTTTTGCCTTTCTCGGGGTCCAGGCAAAATTTGATTCACCTCTTCTGGGCTACTGTAGCTGACATTGAGAACCATAAGTGAGCCTTTTATGATCAGGAAACAACCAGCTGTAGAGAATTCCAACCACACAAATCGATGTCTAAAAATGTCAAATTATCCAATTGTTACAGCAAACAATTGCCTACCTATACTTGCCTACATTGGACAGACACAAAAGCCTAGTTTCCACTGTAAGAACTTAATGTGATGAAACATGTGGCCATTGTCACTGGTTCTGTTTGTTACCACTGTTCTCCACTCACTTTGTTGTGTTTAAACGCTACATCTCTTTTGTTCCCGTGATGCCGGCGTGCTGTCTAAAATCACACACTGGGACGACATTACACTGCCATTGTTTGGTTCAGTGTGAAAAAGCAAAGCAGGGGTAACGGCGGATCTTCTTTGTGGCCGTTTTGCAGAATCTCGGTGCAGAAATGCTCCTTCATGACGATGGTTTTCTGCTCGCGGATGCTGTTCTGTGTGCTTGTATCACCTGCACACACCTGGTTTTTATGAGACTGTTTAAAGCCGTATTATAGTAACTGGAATAATTATGTATGAAACAATTATTTCACATGCTAAGAATCACCCAATGTATTAAATTCAGCATCTGTAAACGCTCTCGTTTGTCCAGGTCACTGGATATCTTGTGGTCTCACACCCAAGAAGCTTCAACAATATGGAACTCTTTGATGAAAATGTCCTCTTGACCAAACAGACAAAGTCCAGTTGCTGTAAATGAAGGACTCCACTTGTGTCATGTAAAAGGGTTATTAGGCTAGGAGTGGCTACAAGCCTTCCATGGGGCCAGTAAACATTTTAAGATCAAACCGTTTCTTACTTGTTGTTGGGTTTCAGTGAAATGCCTCCAGAAACCATTTAAGTAGCCCTAAGAATTGGATCGATGAGGCAGAAATGCTGTCTGAATAAAAATGATCACCCTGATTGATGAAGTCATCTTGATTGATTAGATTGATTTATGGGTATTATGTTCGTGGCAGCATCCTATATGCAACAGCAACATCATAAAAAAAGAAATGATCAGACTGTATTTTACAAGAGCAGAAACTAATCACCCAAACCAAATATAGTGGTTTAGATAATGGAGCTTATCTGTTGGTTTGTTTACAACCTGTCTGATAGTCCGAACACTCCATTCTTCCCCCTGTTGGATGTCATTATAGCAACGTCACCATGTTTACAGATCTCAGCAGTTCATTTGACAATGTGAAGCTTTAGGAACCATTGATGTGGCTGCAAAACTAAATTTCACTCGTATTTAAACTAATCACATATTTCACATCCTCAAAGCCAAGTCGTCTGTTTCTAATTACCTGGACAGGCCTGCACTGTTGGGGATTATGCTTTGACATTTGTCTTAAAAGCAGGGACATCTGGGTCCCACCGAACAACGGCAGGGAGACGGGAGACTGAATACTGATAACTTACATAGCAGCCCCCTTTTGAAGAGATGACTTGTCTCTTTGTTGCAGGTCGCTGTTAGAAACTTGGGATAGCTCATCCAGCCCTCCCAAAAAAAGCTAAAAGGTAGATAGAGAACACCCAAGTGGACTCAGCCACAATAGTTAATAAAACTTACATGAGCTGACTTTGAATAGAAATAAATGTCAGCGCTACAAAAGAAAAACTGGTGACGCCGTCTGTCTGCCCTGAGCACATGTCTCCTGTTGAGAGAGGTGGTTGCTACAGAGAAGACAGAGATGTGTTAGCACTTGGTAAAAACAAAAAATGCAGTGTGTTTATGTGCTATGTTTTGTGCTACTGTCTGTTTTTACCAGTTTTCACTGAAAATAACCTCATTTTGTTAAAGGAGATCATTTTAACCTGTTGTTCACCTGCATTTTATATGTTGCCACATCTCTAAGGGTTGTATTTCCTGCTGTAAAATGACACTTTCTTAAAGAGAAAAGTGGAGAAAAAAACCCACGAATGAGCAGAGAGACTTCGAATGACAGTTAAACTCGGGTTTGTACTGCGAACGGAAAAATGTTATTTCACTCAATATGTATTCCGTTTCTTACCAAAGATATGTGTGACAAGTTAAAAGACAATACACTTAATACGTTGTAAAAGCATGGTGGTAAGTTCATGGTCAGTAATTATGTTAAAATCGGTCTGTGTTGTCAGTATTGTGCGGCTGATGTGCAGTTGCCTGCAGATTGGATCATACATCAGAGGGTAGCAATTCTCTGAAGTTCTCCTCAGTGATTTTTTTAATCTGTACCAGCATGGCCTTTATAATGCAATCCTTATATTCTTTAGAATTACCACTGGCCTATCATTGGTTGTAAAGGAAGTCGAGCTTCCACTAGAAATGGGAATATTTACATAGTTCGTTTTTCATTTCACTGCAACCACACAGCAAGAGACGAGAGAAACAGAGAGACAATGAGGAAGGGGCTCATTAGCATACATGAAAGAAAAAAAATTAAAGGTCAGTTGACCTTTGACCTCAGCGTGTGAGACCCTGGAGTCAAACAGAGAATGCAGAAGCAGCTCAGGCATGAGGGATGACAGAGGAGAAAGATTAGGAACAAGGATGGACTACAGCAGGAAAGACAGCAAAGGCTGAGACAAAAACACTGATATTTGTTCTTGTCAACCAGATCGTATCAGTTCAAACACATACAGCGAGTCATCTAATAAGTAGGTAATTCCATACTTTACTCATGGTAATGAGACAAACATGCTAAGAGGCTTAAGTCCTCTCTTTGTTTAGACAAAGAGGGGATGATGTCAAAGCTCTTATTTCATGTGAAATGACAGAGCCTGTGTGGAAATATTGACAATGGGATTCTCTTAAGTAGCTGTATTTATTTTTAGATGATTGAGGCATTTTGTCATCTAGTAAATGATTTTATCCTGAGGAGCAGGAGCAGAGGGCCAAGCTAAATATGTATTCAAGATGAGAAGGTCGAGTGGAAAAAGCTCTTTTTTCTCTCCTGTAGTCATCCACTACATTTATCAGAAGGACTTATTTCTTCAGCTGGAGCATCCATCATTAGGCCTACCAAAACTTGTTTAACAGGACTGTCACTACACTAATAACTACAATATCTTTTTTTTCCTAAAGGCTTACATAACCTTTTGAGCATTGAGAAAGGTTCACTGTCCCAGAGCTTGCACACAACACAAAATGTCATTTTGAGTATATGTAATTATGTTCATAGTTAAAGAAACCACTTTCAGTTACTTGAATATGAATGTGAGAAGCAGCCTACATCAGACAAATGAATCAGGAATCACAAGAGGAGTGCAGCTGCAAAAAATAATCTGTGAATGAACATGATTCAGTGAGTGCTCCCTGGAGTAGAAGTGATTCCATTATTTGCTGTAGTGGATCTAAAATAAGCTCCAGACTCTGCAAAACAGCATTAAATAGAGCTGGCTAAAGACTATTGTTTATTTTATTTTGTGTTTATTTTGTTTTGGCTGTCATTGCCGTGGTGTTTCTGCGCTACACTTCCCAGAGATCACCTGCCAATGTTACAGTGTGGGTAATCATCATCATTCAAGTTTGTGTTGATGTCTTCTGAGTTTGTGAAGGCGCTCCTTTATCTCTCCTTTATCTCTCCTTAATCTCTGCTCTGCTAACTTCCTACTGAACAGCTGTGTGTTCAGACTGAGGGTTCATTCTGGACCCTGGAAATAATAGTTTGACAAAAAAAATCTTAGGTATGTATATATGGTGAAATGACTTATATACATCAACTCTATAAGCATATACTGTATGTGTGAGACATACTTGGACATAGGCTACACTATAGACCATTTCACAACTTTAAAGGGGAATAGCCATTTTAAAACATTAATATCTGGAGGCTATATAACATGATAGAAAAAATACTGCAACTTGCTCATGTATGCGCATATTGCAAGGGCCCGCCGGGAAACCGCAAGGTAGCAGCGTCATCACTGTTACTGCCTGTCAGTGGTGATATGAGTATAGAATTTCAACATTTGCAATATAACTAAACATGGCATCACTTTCTGAATCCATTTTATGTTAACAATAAACACTTATAGGTTGACATTTGAGGTTTTGAGTAAAATATCATAACAACTATTTGATGGATGGATTGCAGTGCTATTCAAGGTTCCTAGAAGATAAATTCCAATGACTTTGTCATTTTGTGACCTCTGACGTTTCATCCAGTGCATAAATCATCAGGTCAAAATTTCTATTTTCCCAATAGTTTTATTTACCGGATAGCATACCTGCAAAACTAATTACATACATGCTAAACTAAGATGATAAACTTGGTAAACATTATATTTGCTAAATATTATCATGTTAGTATGTTGCTGTTAAATAGTAAATGGATTTGCATTTTTTATATCTACTTTCTAGTCTTCCGACCACTCAAAGTGCTTTACACTACATGTCAGCATTCACCCATTCACACACACATTCATACACTGACGGCAGAGGCTGCCATGCAAGGTGCCAACCTGCCCATCAGGATCTAATCTAGATACTCATCCACACACCAATGGATCAGCAATTTGGGGTTCAGTATCTTGTTCAAGGACACTTCGGCGTGTGGACTGGAGGAGCCGGAGATCAAACCTTCGATCTTCCGATTGGTGGACGACCCGCTCTATCTCTGGGCCACAGCCGCTCCGTGTTAGCATCTCCCTAAACACACCTGTGCCTACATAGCATAAGAGAGGAAGTTCCTCCCTCTGGAATTTGAGAGAACGCTACGGAGAAAAAGTTGTTATGACACAGAAGAGCTGACTAACTTGAGTTTTACAACCTGCAGCAGAACTATGCGGTCCTGTTGAACCCAGTGACATTGTCAATCTCAGGTTTGCCTCTGCACTCATCAAGGCTGCTAACTGATGCTCCTCTGCTTAAGAATGCAGGCCTGGCAGCGGGTGAGATGATCAGCATGCCGACCTCCACCTCAGGATGTGTTGGCATGCAGGACTGGCAGAAAAAAAACGAGTTTAATCGGTCAAATGTGACCAGAAAGCCAAGAGGGGAGGAGACAGCAGCTTACATAGGGACAGGGTGAACATGATTTCTGTTAACTTTAGAGGCGACGGTATACATAGAAGAGTGTCAGGACAGTTAGTCTCTCTCTGTCCCGTTTCTGTAAACCACTGTCAGCGTGTTTGAGGGAGAACTGATGAAAAGCATGGGAAAACATGTCACACATAGGCCGTGAACTTTCATATAGATACTGACAGTAACCATATTACAGAGGTCTGTGTGTATGGAAGCAAAAAATAGCCATAATATTTGGAATTTATAGTCTAGTGAATGCCTAATTCTTAATGTAACCACCACCGAATACTTAATGTTGAAATTTAAATTCCAGCATTGAAATATTTGACTTATGACTATTTTACTACTTTAAATTGTGCAAAACTGACTGGTATTTTTTTTAACATGATCCAAGTGTCTAATCTGTCTAAAATACAATGAATTTGCCTTGGTGTTTGGCGCATATAATAAACATATTAAGAGGAAATAAAAAATACAGGCAAAGTACTGCAAAAGTCAAGAACATAAAAGTATATAATATGTATAATAGGACAGTTTAGTGAAGGATTTACAAAAGTTCACATTAAAGAGAATATGTGTAGTGTACAGGGATAACAGTCCAAGATGTGCATTAATGTAACGCAAAGAGACAGAAGTCTATGGGGGGGTAAGAGTCTGAGGCAGTGAGGGTCCTGGGCCTTGTCCATGAGGCCTGATGGAAGGCCAGAGGGGAGGGACTCAAAATGTTTGTGTCCAAGGTGGGAGGGGTCAGCCACAATCTTTCCTTCTATATCTATATTTATTACACGGCTGTGTTGAATACTCTATTCTGATTGGTCAATCACGGCATTCTGCGGTCTGTAATTTTCTATGTATAAGCACACCGTTGCTATGTATAGCAGACCGTTGCTATGGGCGCAGTTCTGATGTCGGACTCTGGCGGACCGTTTTTGTGTCAAAATATTGATTTCTTAAAGGGACTGTTTGTAACTTCTTACACGTATAAATCAATCCGGGTCGGTGTCCCATGCGCGTTAGCGTGTGGCTATGCTGTTCAGACAAGACTCCAAGACAAACTACACAGAAGCAACAAAGTTGTATCTAGTGAAGCCCGTCTTGTAAACAGCGTTGGCCGCGGTCGGAGGACGAGGGGGAGACCGTAGCTTTGGTCTTCAGGGCCAGAGTCTCTGCTGTACTCTGCTCCTCTGCTCATCTGCCTGCTTGCCTTCACTCAGCTTGCTCCACCTCATGTGCATGCGCACACACTACACACTGCAGAAGAGTTAGTTTAGCTCTGAGAATATCTAGTGAATGTACAGTGGACGTTTGTGCAGAAATAAATGCAGCAGCTCCTCCAGACCGACAGAGGTTTCCCGTGTCTTGTGAAGTGACGGTGTCTTCCCTGTTCCCTCCGGCTGCGGTCGGGAGGCTGAAGCAGGAAAAGCCAACACTAGGATCAGCAGTTATTCATGGAGAAACCTTCGTCTGGTCAGCTAACATTACTGCCAAGCAGGTGAAATATAGAGTGATATTGTGGTTTTAGCTGACGTGTGTCTCACAAGCGTGAGCCCGACGCTGACTTTTTGTTGACTTGACGGCCACAGGTGTCACTGTTAACAAGCAATTCTGATTCTTACAAACAGTCCCTTTAAGTAAGTAGCCGTGTAATAAGCGGGATAATGTTGTGAAAGAATCCCCGTCAGGGAGATGAGAGACCGCTCCGCGTCATAAAGATCCGTCCTTGCGAGGTTCTTGAAGCGGTGACTCCATCCGTGGAGAAGTAGCAGTCAGTGTGCAATCACCAATCGCTGAAGAAGAAGGAATGCAGACTGTTGGGATGCACGTATTCGGTAGGCGTGTCCTGATTGGCCGGCTACGTTTATGCAAATCGAGTGAGAGTCCAGTAGAGGAGCCTATGTGAGTTGGAACATAATATAAAGATGTACGATGTAACAAATATTCTGTCATCCTAGCAACCATTTATGACGGAAAAGGCAGAAAATAAGTAATTGCAATGTGATTTAGATTAGGGTAAGAGTGAGGGTGCCACTGGTGTGGTGTCAGTTGGTGTACACTATCAGCAACTGAGGGGTTTAAATATAAACTCACCCTGAGGCCTACAGACGGCCGTTGTGGGCTCAGCTGCAGCGCTTTGGGGACAAAATGCCTTTATCTGCGTCAGGACACTCTAACAACAACAGACTGGCTGCTGTCACCATCTCTCGCATGAAACATCCACATGCCAAATTGTCAGGACAGACACAACAAAGGCCTGAGTCATGGCCTGGCGTTTGTCTTTTACATGCGGCAGGTAAGTGAAATCTGGCATCGTAACCTGAAGTAAAAAGCCATGGCATTTCATGGAGATCACGTTTAATATAGTAATCACTGCTCATGAATTTTAATGTTCCCAGAGATGAGCCTTGGGAAACTCAGACGATGACGCGGCACCACAGACCTCTCCATGCGGATTCCTCAGATACTGTCAGAGAGGGTCTCTGGCGGTGACCCTGGCTGTGCTCGGTACCACCTTGACTACGCTACAGGGCTGGCACGATGGGCCTCCCACAGACACGCCAATCACACGCAACACTATGCTAATTGAGGGAAGACAAGCTGTGTGTGTTTTACCATCAACCTAATGTGACATGTATATGAAGCTGCGTCCTGTGGTCTAATATATCGAACAGACAGAAATAATCTCATAAATCCCTTCTCCTTCTCTGCGTCACACACACACACACACACACACACACACATGTGCACGTACACACGCACTTGCACTTTCAATCACTCAGACATTTTTACGTTTAAACTAGGTCTGTTAGATCTATACACCCACCTAAATTCCCCAAAGACCATTCTTACTCTTTCCATTATTTATCAGCTCTTTGACAGGAGTGCTGGAGCTGATTTCTGTTCTGTTTTAAGATGACGCACAAATGGAAAGGGACAGTAACTTCACAAGATCAGAAAAGGGAATACAAAACTTGAGTAAAGGGACTGATGTGCTCCAAGCTGCTGGTTCAAATAAGATTCTTCTGTTCATTTTGGGTGTTGAGCCATTAAGGACGTACTGTCGAGGCCTGCTTGAAGCTGCACTAATCATTTGGAGTTCCTCTCAGTTCTGCTAAGCTTTTTTAGCATCTTTCAGCTCATTGTTTTGGTTTTACAGTCTATACCAACATAGACTAGTGCTGACTGTCTAGACTAGAGAATATGGTGGGACTGTGTGCTGACAATAATCTGGTGATACAATACGTATCAGGATACAGGGGTTGCAATTCTATATATTGCGATACTGTGAGCAAAGCGATATATTGCGATATTGTTCTTAGTATAAAGAACTCACCGCCATATGCATAAAATCTGAGTTTTAAAAGTTTACTTTTTTTATGCAATCTGAACAGTGGGATCTGCATTTGCATTTATCACAGTCCCTGTAACATCCAACATTATAGCACTGAGCCTCTGCCCGCCACAAATCTTTAATTAAAAATCTAGTAGGTGTTTCTGAGAATCTTACAAAGCTTAATATTGTGATACTCAAGTGTATCAATATTTTCTTACACTACTAGAATAGTGGCATTTAGCAGCTATAGCATGATAAACCTACAGATAATCAACACATGTATCTGCAGCTTGCTTTACAGAGCTTTATAGTGAGTTTCAGCTCATTGTTCAGCTGTCCGGCCCACAACTTTACTGTTCTGGTTCAATATATATACAGTGGATGTTTCCCTCAGGAGTTGGTAGACACCAAAACAAAGCTTTACCATCTTGCGATGGGATCACACCAGCTACGCCAAATTGGACCAGGGACCTAAAGTGTGAGGGGGGCAATGGCCCCTTCCCCATTGCCTTCCCCCTTACTTACAGCACCCTTGCTCGTTCACACCCATCTTCGCACTCGCCCTTCATTTTGATCTGTACTATACACCTGTAAGTTGTAGTTGCATTTCTGTGACTGCATGTTGCACCGTTGCGAAGGACAAAATCTGTCCACAGACAAATAGAAGTACCTGGCAACACACACACACAGACTCACGAAGTGAAAACAATACCAGCGACGTGGCTGGTAAAGAGAGTGAATATTGGAGACAACTCCAAATGAATGCTGCTCTGTAACTTGTGGATGTGTAAATATGCAACTGTTTTTGTCATTTCAGATCCTGCCCTGCAATCATCTAGTTTTCCTTGACCACCTCCTCACCTGCAGCTCATTCCCTCATCAGTCCCAGTTTCGGTGGTTGTCTACACTTTCTGAAACTCATTGCTAGTTTTCTATGTGTGAAACACCATCCTGAAGTGAGCATGAAACCCAAATCAGATATCTATTTTCGCCAAGTCTGACACTTGTGCCAACTTTCATAACTTTCTGAGTAGCCCAAGCACCTCAGAAATGCACTCAAGTTCTAAAAATAGAAATCATAAATAATAATGATCATTACTGTTTCAATAGGTCCTTGTGGACCGACGTTGTCGGTGCTCAGGCCCTAATGAAAATTACAGTGCAACATATATGCAATTCTCAAAGTGGGTACCTGTGAATTTTAACCTACAGTAAATTTTTCTTGCACACAGCTTGTGCACTACTCACAAGCTGCCGGTACTCTTTTCTGCCCTCTCCATATCTGGGGGATTCATAATGGCGCAGCTAATAGCAATATTGCAATTTGTTGA
>CAKAOI010050142.1:8684-31392 GCA_916701655.1 Sebastiscus albofasciatus | reverse complement strand
TAGTTGCATTTCTGTGACTGCATGTTGCACCGTTGCGAAGGACAAAATCTGTCCACAGACAAATAGAAGTACCTGGCAACACACACACACAGACTCACAAAGTGAAAACAATACCAGCGACGTGGCTGGTAAAGAGAGTGAATATTGGAGACAACTCCAAATGAATGCTGCTCTGTAACTTGTGGATGTGTAAATATGCAACTGTTTTTGTCATTTCAGATCCTGCCCTGCAATCATCTAGTTTTCCTTGACCACCTTCTCACCTGTAGCTCATTCCCTCATCAGTCCCAGTTTCGGTGGTTGTCTACACTTTCTGAAACTCATTGCTAGTTTTCTATGTGTGAAACACCATCCTGAAGTGACTTCAAGGCTCAAGGTGAATTTAGATCTTAGGTTAGGGTGGATGGTCTGGTTAAGAAAGTGTGTGTGACTCTGACAGAGAACAGCATGGTTCACAACACAATCTCCTACCAACAAGTCAGCACTGGTTTCTTTTAACAATGCAGCCCATTTTCATTCCCAGGGTGTCAAATACCTATACGCTTTGTCAAGGGACCCTTTATGGTTGGTATGAGATGCACCGGGTATTCTCACAGTTATGTGAAATTTAGGAGCGCTATCAAACCAATTCGCCACCCCCGAGCATGAAACCCAAATCAGATATCTATTTTCGCCAAGTCTGACACATGTGCCAACTTTCATAACTTTCTGAGTAGCCCAAGCACCTCAGAAATGCGCTCAAGTTCTAAAAATAGAAATCATAAATAATAATGATCATTACTGTTTCAATAGGTCCTCGTGGACCAACGTTGTCGGTGCTCAGGCCCTAATGAAAATTACAGTGCGACATATATGCAGTTCTCAAAGTGGGTACCTGTAAATTTTAACCTACAGTAAATTTTTCTTGCACACAGCCTGTGCACTACTCACAAGCTGCCGGTACTCTTTTCTGCCCTCTCCATATCTGGGGGATTCATAATGGCGCAGCTAATAGCAATATTGCAATTTGTTGATACTTATGGGCCTACATATACACTGATATGATACATCTGCAATAAGCTAATAGTTTTTCCTTATAGAGGGTCTAAGGACAGAAGTTATGCTGTACAGACTGTGAAGCACCTTCAGGCATATTTGTGATTTGTGATATTGGGGCATAAAAATATAATTAAGTGGACTTGATATATGAAGTATGAAATGCACAATGTTTGTATAAAATGTAGTAGTAACTTGTTGTACATGTGTCATAATCCACCCTAAACTAGCCTTTTAGTGCTTCAACTGGAGCTGTATGACAGAAACTTTCTGTCTTAAGGGGACTATTTGTAACTTTCAGAAATGCTTGTGAACAGCGACACCTGTGGCCGTTAAGTCAACGAAAGTCAGCGTCATAGCTAAATAGACATGAACGAGCATCGCTCAAAACAGTGAGGCGACACACGTCAGCTAAAACCACAATATCACTCTATATTTCACCTGCTTGGCAGTAATGTTAGCTGACCAGACCAAGGTCTCTCCATGAATCAATGATCCTAGTGTTGGCTTTTCCTGCCTCAGCAAAAGCGCATCGGTGCCGGGGCTGAAGCAGGAAGAGAAACGGTATCGCCTCCTGACTGCGCCTGCAGTGAGACACCGGCACCCGGCCGGAGACGATAACGTTTCTCTCTGCAGAGCCCCATCACTTCACAAGACACGGGAAACCTCTGTTGGTCTGGAGGAGCTGCAGCATTTATTTCTGCACAAACGTCCACTGAACATTCACTAGATATTCTCAGAGCTAAACTAACTCTTCTGCAGTGTGGAGTGAGCGCGCGTTCACGTCTAGAGGTGGAGTGAGACAGCGAGAATGACCCGGTTCATTTATACGCTTAAAAAGTTACAAACAGTCCCTTTAAGTCTTAAGATAGGAAGAGTCTAATATAGGATTTTTCCCAATTTGGTATTACAGAAGTAAATCCTAATTAACTTTAGGAATCCTATCTTATCTTACTTTATCCTATCTTATCTCAGTTTAGGAAATCCTAAATACTCAATCTAACATTGCTTATCAACTTTTATGTCTGTTACCTAGCAACCATTGCTACTTTCCTCATCTCGCCGAGCTTAACAGCTTTCAACTTTTAAGCTTGCCAATTTTGTATTGATATACATTTGTAATACATTTGTAAATATATTCTTTTATTCTTCTGTTGATCTATCAACTTGTAACTCCACCCTATATAATTATGCTTAAATACCAATAAAAAATGTGTCACAAAAACAAATGGAGCAAAATTAAATGCGGGCACTTAACTTCAAGACAGATATCGAGTCAGATGTGTTTCTAACTTCTCTAAAGAAATTTAGAACTTATAGATAGAGATAAAAGAAAGAGAGTGGGCTGAGATACCAGACAGTCTTTCTTTGCTATCAAAAAGAAAATAAGACTGACAAGTGATACGAAGAAGAAAGCAGCTCTTATGTCCAAAGAGCACAAAAAAAGTGGTGGAAAAGTGAAATTTATGACAGCCTAATGGTAATCCTAAAGATAGGAGAGTTTACTGAAGATTTGGGGAAGTTAGGATGCTTGTGAAATACACTTTACCTATCTTAAGTTAGGAAAGGAACATCAATTTAGGAACTGTTCATCTTTAATGGCTTTTTTTCCCTAAATCAGGTCCTAATTACCATGGTTACCAAACACTTAAGATAGGATCTGCAAGTTAAGAAGTTTCTGTGATACTTCACCTGGAAGCCGGACAAATAAATGAATTAAAGGGAGAGGTTTGAATGATGACAACAATTGTGTACAGCACTGAATAATCATACATCAATGCAACATTCATTGAGTTTCTTTTTGCCACAACCTGTAAATATACAGTATGTGGCATGTGATCACTTTATAATGTTGTTACTGTGAACATGTTGGCAAACAGTTGCAGAAATGCATCAGAAATGTTGAAAATCACTAGTTGCTGTAGAAGTAGACAAGGTGGAGTTAGAAAGGTTAACCACAATGCTTCATCACAAATAAGTGCTCAAACACATTCAACTCAACAGACTGACAACGTGTAACAATCTGAGGGAGGAGTTTTCCCCTTTAGAGGCCAGGTGACACCAGACTGTGGCAAAGCAAAGTTCATCTGTGCATCCTCCCTAAACAGGCGGTACTAAATGCTTAGTGACACAGGGCTGTAACATGGTAGGACTAGTCAGTCACAACAGCTCTGCTTCTTTCTACTGTTTAATTTGCTACCCCAAGCTTGTGAGCTTGAACACTAACGGGAATATAAATTCACACAGCTAATTCACTTTACATTAAAACCGACTCCTGTATCATAACTGTCTGCACACCATCCACCAGGGATGGAAATAGTACGAGAACGTCATACTCACGTGTAAATTGTTACTTTAAAGAAATTTTAAAAGTAAAAATGTTTGTGTAAAAATGTACTTGGATGAAAGTAAGTCACATTCATATCTGAATGTTCAACAAAGTGAAACCTGACGAGAAAGAGTTGTGTGAATTTATTTTGCCTCTGCGAGAGAATCCAGACAGCAGCAATTCCAAGGAAAGAAAATGTATTGATTTTGCCACAAAAGTTTGTCTTTTTATATTCCGGTGTGACCGAGCCTTAAAACAGCTGAGAAGAGAAGTGTTTAAAACCTGGACAATACCTCTTTTTTTCTCCCTTATGTTCATAACATCCATTAATCTCCCTCCAGGATATGGTCCTGATGGTTTCACGTCACAGCAGCTCATCAGGCTGCAGAAACTTCTTGTCACAGGAAGTCCCCCCCCCTTCCTGAAGCAGGCCGATAGGAAGTGACATATGCATTGCTGCAAAGGGGCAGGAGGGTCATTCCTGGCCAGTAACTCATTTTTTAGTCATCTCAGTGACACTGAGCAAACTCGCTAGGTCTGTGTGCTGCTGCCGATTAGCATGGTCCCCTTTTCTTGAAGAAATTCAGAGAGACAAAAATAAAAACAAACTCTACAACATTCCCGTAGTAATGCGCCATCCGAGTCTTTCCCCCTCCTCTCGGAGCATATTGGATTTCTTTGTAGTGAAATGTTTCCCCTAAGTGCTCTTTTCGCCTTATAGTCCCTCTGTTTGCTCTCGGAGAGACAAACCTATTTTAAACCGTTGCCTCTTGTCAGAAAAAGTTAGTATGCGATGCCCAACGCTCGCCAGCAGCGCCGTCCAGCTCCGCCGTTTGTTTCTGGAAGTGACAGAGAGCGTCTTGTTGTTTTATTAGTGCTGGTGCAGAGGGAATCTGTGTCAGACCCCTGGCTCAGGTGTCAATCAGACACATAAAGCATGCACCTGCCTGCCCAGGGCCTCTCTGAAAGCAAGCTAAATGAGAGAGGCAGGAGAGCGACAAATAGAGTATTTTATTCCAGCCACTGCGGAGACCCACCGTTGGCGCATTTTTTTGTGTTGTGCCATAAAAAACCTGTTGCATTTAATTTAGCAGAAAGGCTTGTGGGACGGAGAAGGGGTGACAGTAAACGAGCACGTCTGATGAAGTCTGACAGCTGCCGACGGAGATGGAGATTTGTGCCTCAGCGACTCACAGAGGGTTTACCTTTGATTCAGAGCTCTGATTTGTGTATTCTGCGAAATGTCACCCAGTTAAAAGGCACTTCAGTCACGGAGCGAAGTGCCTTTTAAAGGAGAAACATTTATCACATTAAATCTAGCCTTGTTTGTTTTTCCTAGTCTGGTTTTCTACATATTTACGTCTGTATCTGGTGCAATGTTTGCCCCTGTTGTAAAGTTTTTAGTAAGTCAATCAGCAAAGAGAAGGGTGGGCTGAATATTTGACAATGCATTGTGTCAAAGCTGAAATTCTGACAAATTTGCGTCATAAAGAAACAAAAGTTTCTGTTGATGTGAAGCTCTCTATTCACCAGTTACTATACATCCTAACCCTCAGCTACGGTCACAAGCTCTGGGTAGTGACTGAAAGAATCAGATCACAGATACCAGACACCAATATGAGTTTACTCACCCATGGGGACCCGAAGGAGGTCAGAGTAGAACATCGTTCCTTTGCAATGTCAAGAGCCAATTTTGGGCATCTGACCAAGATGCCTCCTGGATGCCTCCTTCTAGAGGTCCAGGTCTAGAGGCACTGACCACGCTTTAGGGATTATGTATTCCACTGGACCAGGGAACACGTTGGGATCTATCAAACGCAAAGTACATGAACACATCATATAAATTCAAAATATAAACTGAGTACACAAGTTAAAAACTTGTTAAAACAATTTGCAAGTAATTTAACTTATAAATAAAAATCTAAAATCCTCAGATTTCATTAACAACCCACCAACTGTCATCAGCAAAATGAATGTTGTACCCATCTGATAATGAGAAGCTGGAGTTTGGCACCTGTCAGCAACTCTCTTGTAGCACTCAGGTTCACCAGTACCCTGGCAGATGGCACGGAGACCTCTCCCTCAAGCTCCGGGAACAACGGCGGCTGATAGAAGTAGACACACTGGAAGGGAGACAGACCTGTGGCGGAGACTTGAAGAGAGTTATGGACATACTCAATCCAAAATAACTGCTGACTCCATCAAGAAGGGCTCTGTGACACCAAACAACGGAGCCTTGTCCCTAGATCCTGATAGTACCGTTCTGTCTGCCCATCAGACTGGGGGTGGTAACCAGAGGACAGGCTGGCCATGGTGCCAATTAACCTACAGAACTACGTCCAAAACTGGGAAGCAAACTGGGGACCTGTGTCAGAAACCACATCCTGAGGAAGGGCATGTATACGGAAAACATGAAACCATCTCCTTGGCTCAATCACTCAATTGAATCTCACTCTCTGTGCCCCAGGTGATTGCACCAACAACGCCGGAGGGGGGCAGAACGGTGGTCGGGGTCCCCGGGGTTCTGTTCAGCTTGAACAGACGGCACAGAACATCTGGCTTAGTGTTGCTGGAGCCAGGGTGATAAAACAGAGTGAGGATAAAGGGATTAAAAAACAGTGCCCACCTGGCTGGGCGAGAGTTCAGCCTCCTGGCGGTCCTGATGTATTCCAGGTTCTTGTGGTCTGTCCATGCCAAGAACAAGGCTGTTCCCCTCCTCCAGCGCCAAGTTAAGGGCTAGCAGATCTCGGTTGTCCATATCATAATTTCTCTCCACTTGGGAAAGTCTCCTGGAAAAAAAAGCACAATGGTGAACATTATTTTCCTTGGGGGAGCATTGAGAGAGTAATGTCCCAACCCCCCATCAGAAGCATAGACCTTGACGACAAACTGGAGCTAGTAGGTCCGGCAGGGTGAGGACAGGTGCCGATGGCGTTTCAGGTCCCAAAAAACCCTTATCAGCCCAGGGGTTCCACTGGAATCTGGTACTGGAGAAGGTTACAGCATGGAGAGGTGCAGTCACAGAGCTAAAGCTCCTGATAAACCGCTGATTCAAATTTGCTTTATCTGCTTGCGATTGCAGGGAACAGGGCAGACAAAGACCACACTAACCTTGGCTGGATCCATCTGAAAGCTCTCGGACGACACAGCAAAACCCAGGAAGGAGACCGTCTGTTGATGAAACTCACATTTCTCCCAGCAACTGCTGTCAGAACATGCTCCCGCTCATTTTGGGAAAAAAAGAGGATGTGATCCAGATACGCAAAAACCAAAAGGTACAACATGTCTCTCAAAACATCGTTCACCAGGGCCTGAAAAACAGCTGGGGCATTATTGAGACTAAATGGCATCACCAAATACTCATAATGGTCACTGGGGGTGTTAAATGTCATTCACTCCTTCCCCCTCCCTAATGCGATGGTAGGCATTGTGGAGATCTAGTTTAGAAAAAAATGGTAGCAGTTCAAACACAGAGGAAATGAGTGGGAGAGGGTAGCTGTTCTTAATGGTGATTAAGTCGTATAGTCGATGCAGGGGCACAGCCTTATCCTTGTTTTCCACGAAAAAGAATCCATCACCAGCAGGAGATGAGGAGGGGCAGATGATCCCAGTGGCTAGGGATTCCTGGATGTGCTTGTTCATAGCCTCCCTCTCTGGGGCGGACAGTGACTAAAAGCAGCCCTGGCAGGAGTAGCCCCAGGGAGGAGGTCAATAACACAGTCATAGGGTCAGTGAGGGAGTAGCGATGTAGCACGGCCCTTATTAAACACCTCCTTGAGGTCCAGGTCTAGGTTACTCCAGACAGGTCTGGGAAATCTGAAGGAGAATCAGGAGACTTGGGACAGACATGGGCAGAAGAAGACAAGAGACAGGATGAGTGACAGAATTTAATCCACCTCATAACCCACCCAGAGGTCCGGTAAATGTGGGGATTATGTCTCTTAAAATAGATGTAATGATAATGCAACACACAGCCCCACAGCCTTATGGTCAGCTCTGTGCGTTGTACACTAACCAACTGGATCCATGTCTTAAAGAAATGCCCACATTTCTGGTCGGAAGGAGAAACACACCTACTTTTAAACATTCTGAAAGACTTGTATATCAGGAGGTTTTTGGATATGCACAAATATCACAACACCGACCTTTTCAAGAACAAGGTTGAAGGAGTGAAAGAGGGAGGCTGTGTTCACACGGTCAAACAAGTCCTCCACTGGTTATGTTAATTCGAGCACGTCTGCATGTAAATGGGAATATTAATGGAATATTCATTTTTATTAGCCATGTAACTAAGCATAGTAGGAATATTGTCTTTCCGGAATAACAGCAAAAATTGAATATTTTGTGCATGTAAACGTAATGCGTGACAAACTCAATGCTGTTCAATTCAAGTATAATATAATACATACAATATTCAAGGATTCCTGTCCAAAACAGAATCACACCTCCTTAAGGATGTTTTCAATTTATCCATAGTGTACAATTAAACATGAATTACTTATAGGAAATAGAAACACAGTAGTTATTGTTGAACATAGAAAAAAAGCAAAATAAACATGATTGGTGCATTGTTGTAACTACTTTTATGATTTTATGTTGTTTAGATTTTAAGTTCTGGGTGTTAATTACTTTTGCTTTTATTGTAAAGCACTTTGTAACCTTGTTTTGAAAGGTGCTATATAAATAAAGTTATTATTATTATTATTATTATTATTATTGAAATATTAAAAACAACATTTATGTAGCCTATATAGTATTTTGTTATGATAATGATGATATTAGCCCTATTAACTAGAAATATTATTTTTACTCCTAAGTGGATATTTTTGAAATAGAAGGAATAATTTCTGGATTTGGAGCTCGGTCTATCATGCTGAATCGTATCACAAACATAAAACAGCTGCTCTGTTGTTTCTACATTTGTGTAGTTGCGACGATTATCTGCATCAACTTTAAACCTTGTTCTGATGAATTCATTTGAAGGACACTGCAAGCTTGTGCGTAATGGATCTTCTTTACGGCACTATTGCGGAATCTCTGTGTAACAGGGGCTTTAGAAATGCTCCTTGGTGAGGATGGTTTTATGCTCGTGGGTATTGTTCTGTACGCCTGTACACAAGACATATTATAGTAACTGGAATAATTATGTTTGGAACTATTATTTCACGCTTAGAATCACCCAGTATATTAGATTCAGCATCATCTCTGTAAATGTCCTCGAGACCAAATAGACCAGGGATCTCCAAGTTACTGTTACCTGATCAAACTTTTGTCTGTCGAGAGTAACATAGATATGTAAAAGAGTGAAGCTCAGGAGGGTGAAGAGATTAAAACAGAAAATCAAGAAGGGAGATAGTAGACAGCACAGAAAGAGATGGTATAGGCAGTTCCTCATTACATGCAAGTTTTCTCTTTGTTATTATTATCCAGGGTGTAAATGGATATGAAACTAAACTGATGAGTGTCACGGGTGTGTAGACATGCCGTGGCAATGTTCAGACTTACAGCCAGGCACGAGAAGGTCGTCCAGACAAGCAAACTAGTCCAGAGGGGCGATCGAGGCAGCAGGTCAGAAACACAAATAACAGGTACAGATGGCTGGAACACACACAGTGCACAACATGACAAACTGCTGTGAGCTGCTTCTACACACTGAAGAGTTGATGAGATAATGAGAGGCAGGTGTGTCAGCAGGTGGGGATGTGAACAGGTGAGCAGGTGGATGTGGGAGTCTTGAAAGTCTGAGGGTGGCTGGTGGACAGGTGGAGAATGCTTACATGGACCTGGGGGAAGTGAGACATGGCTGGAGGCAGCGGCAGAGGAGGTGACTGAGCAAAATCAACAACCACTGAGGTAGCTGTCATGACAGAGAAAGGAATCAGAGTCCAGAAATATCTACAACTAAATTTGTAATGAATAATTTCTTGGTTAAAACATCAAGACCTGATTAGATCCTCAACGATCCTACCCGTCCTCCCCATCCTCCCTATCCTCCCCATCAGAAATTGAAAAGGAGTAGCAGATCAAATAGCGGATTCCTGTAGCAAAAAATTAGAACAACGAGGTACAGCAAATCTTTTGTGCTGACGGCAATTAGACTTCTAAACGAGAGGTAAACAGGCTGTAGCCCACCATATATATTTTGGATAAGGCGTTTGAACTGTGTATTTTGATGCAATTTGATTGTGTTTGGACGGTGTTTCTCTGTATATTAATACTGTTGGATTGCACTATGCATAGAGTATATATTTTATATATGAATTTCCCCTTGCGGGATAATAAAGTTGACCTTTGACCTTTGACCTTTGAAGATGTAGCAGGATTTCCCCAGTTTTCACTTTCTTTTATACACCTTATAGACCTATATATACCCACAGTAGATTCTCAAATGTATCAATACAAATTGGACAGCCCATATTTTGTTTAAATTGTTATGAAATTAAGAATTTACATGTTTTAGGTGACAGAGTCTGTCTTCTGACCTCTGGCTTTCTGTGTAGGAAGGAAAGCATGAATGGATTGTTTCTCCTGTAGGCCAATGAATTAAGTTGATTGGATGAAATGATTTTGGTTCAAATTACAAACCTGAAATCTGTCCTCCCCCTCTGGATGGAAGAATGTGACCACACTGTTGACCACACTATGTTATGTAACTCTGTATAACATCTCCGTGCCCCCTTTTGGCTGGAGGGAGAATGACAGGCTCTGTCCGTGGTGCTGAAGTGTTCACGTGGAGGTGCCTTCTAGGGCATTTACAGGGGTATATTCATCATCATAATATTAATATCTCAGTTCTTTTACTTTTCTTTTTATATTTAGTTGAATTTCAATTAAAAGAGTATTCCATGGGTCCAGCGTTGCACTCCTATAACACTGTCTTGCATTAGTATCAAAACCGATGCAACAGAACCGGAGATATCGTCTTTTTTTTATTGCACACATTCTTCTTCCTTGTCAAAACCTGGTGCCTACATTACCCACAATGCAACTTGACCTCCAACACTTCCCTTTGGAGATGCGGGTGTAGTATGCTAGCAGTTGCTAATGTAGCCTGGAGCTTCTATCTTCAAGCAGAGATGAGCAGCAGGCTACAGAAGTCTGGTAGGATCACTTCAAACAGCGCCCCGCAACCGACTAGAGGACATTTATCAGACTTCACACAGCTCCCTCTGGAGACACTAAAGGCTTTATACTACCTTTTTTAACATATGCAGTAAAACTCCTCAAGACCTATAAATAAACTTTAATGTGTAAAATCGGCAGAGTTCCCCTTTAATTATAACAAAAATTGAAAAATAATATGAAAAAAAATAAATACAGGGTGTATTTTCTTCGATGCACAAGACAATGACATTGAGAAGTCTGAGCTTCTGAGGAGCACTTGAAAGCAGCCAGAGTCTACTCTGTCCATGGTCTTGAGGTCTGCTGAGCTGTAGCCTATTATAGTTATTATCATATTATATTATTATACTATACACAAGTTCCCGATAGTTTCTACATTATTCTCCTCCTTTCATTTTTGATAAACATTCAAACTTTTGATTCCAACCACAAACAAAATAAGTTTTTTTTTCAATAATGTGGCTTAATCTTTGTTGAAAACACTAGAATATTTTACTACCATAGTTCTCACTACACACCTGACTTCATCTTGTCACACAGTTTATGTTCAAAACACCATCTTCTGAGAATGCCGAGAGGACAATTGATGATATGAGGACACTATTGAATGACCACAGCACCTCTCAGCAGGACCCTCTGAGGATCCGTCTGTGACAAGCGAAAAAGGGAGGCTGACATCAAAATGTTCAATAAGATTAACCCCCTGAAAGCTCTCTGTGAATGAATGAGGCATGTTAACCTGCAGGATGTCACGCTTTACGCATTAAGGATCTGAACTAGTGCGAGCACGCTGTCAGTGTCCCGCAGCCGCCAAGTCCAGGCAGCTTAACGAAGACGTTCGTCCTGAATAGAACGTGACGTGCTGAGCTGTTGACTTAATTTATGGGACACTCATAAAGCACAAGGCGCTGAGACACAACGTCATCTCAACATTTATCAGAGCAGGAATGGATCACTGTCCAACACAATATGCGAGCAGGACGTGACCGGGACAGGGCCATCTATCTGTGCACACACACACACACACACACACACACACGTCTTGTATCTCTCTCTTGTTCCCACACAGTAAACTCTCCATCTTTAGATCTCTAGTGGTGAAGTACTCAGATTCGTGCCAGTACAACAATGTAAACATACTCATGTTAACATGACAACAGTGGAGTTTACAAGCAAACGTTCTGCATTCAAACTCTCATTTAAGTAGAAGTACAGAAGTATTGTCAGTAAAATGTAGCAATGTAGCTAACCTATAGTCCTCTCCAAAGGGTCACACAACATTGTGAGATAATTAACAGTACAAGAAAGAAGAAAAAACTTCAGCTACAAATTTGTCATCTTTCTAATCTTTGCTTTTTTGAAAAATTTCTGATAATTTGACATCTTTGGGCCTCAAACTGATATTTCAATGAAACCATATGGGAAGTTTAGAGGAGAAATGACTGCTAACGCCTCACAGAATCTGAAACATGACGAGTGGCCCTAGCTGTTTCTGAGAGGTCACAAGCCACAGAAGCTGGGAACCACTTTAACCTTCAACAATTTACTTTATCATGTGTTTTTTGTTTTTATGTAAGATCACCATCTGCAAAGCAACTATAACAAATAAATTAAGTGAAATAAAAAGTACAATAATTCCCTCTGAATTGTGATGCAGTAGACGTATAAACGCGGAGGGACGTTGAAGCCGAAATGAAACAGAGCGGACACACCTGGCAATAACTGGCAAGGGCAGCAAGAGACAGAAGAAATTGGCGAGGGGTCGTCAGTGGAATAAAAAGGCTTAAAGCTTCAGTAGTCAGTATATCTTTGGCATCATTGGGCAAAAATTCCATAATAACCTTTCAGCATATTGTAATTCAAGTGTTCTGAGAGATAATTAGACTTCTGCTCCTCCTCATGGCTCTGTTTTCAAGCTTTAGAAAATCTAGCCTATGATGGGAGACTTTGACCAATCACAGGTCATTTCATTGAGAGAGCGTTCCTATTGGCTGTGCTCCGGTCATGTGACCGGAACTTGGCGTTCCTTCACCAGAGTTCACAATGGCGGCGGCGGCGGTGGCGGCGATGGCGGCGGTGGCGGCGCCACAAACTTTCTCATTTTACAGCTAAACCGTACGCTACAAGATGATTCTGAGAATATCTGAGGAGAGAATTAGGCATTAATGGAACAGAATATTGATTCATATCTGATCAGCGCTGCCTAGTTTGACCATTTGGTCAGAGTTTGCGAGTGATTGACAGCCGGCTCTCATAGACAGCAGATGGAGATGCAGATCTCAGGTCAGCTCTTACTGCTTGTTTTCCTCCGGTCTGTAAAATCTTGCAGATGCCATTAGGAGCACTGGAGGACACAGAGGCACATTTCATGTACTGCTGTCATGATATAGCGACCGTTTTATAAAAATAACTTTTTTTAATCATATTTGTTCCAATCTCGCCCACTTGAGCTTTAAGGCAAGTAAGTCAAGACGTATAAAGTAGCATAAAATGGAAATACTCAGTACTGCAAAACTCTACGCAAGTGTATACTGGAGTGAAGGTGCTTATTACATTGCACTGCCATATGTCACACACAGAATGATCTGCCTGCTGGTCTGCTGTAAAACCAGCAGTCAAACCTACATCCTGATGTGCAATCACATTTCTTCTGATCATCAGAAACATTTGGCCTGAGTTCCACTCAGACTACTGACAGCCAACTCCCACACCAACTTACAAATCATAATAATTTATTGAAATCATTGACCAACGTTTAAAGTGGAATATGAAGACAACACTGGGTGGACAGTTTACTGTAGGCTACTGTAGGCATATATATATATATATACGTATATATATATCTTTGTGAGGCACACTTTCAAGCAAAATAGCATGACGTCACACAGCAATGTCTTCTGTATAGGGGGTTGTCAGCGAGGCCTTTTCAGCTCAGTGTCAGTGCACCCCCCACCCCTCTCCAGGGCAACGAACAACTTCAACTCCACAAAATGCACAAAGAGAGAAAAACGCTACAACACCTGCACTGCAAATATAGACTGTGAATCCATTGCGTGAAGGCTGTTCATCTGTAGCAGAGTCTCAGAAAAATGAAGGGGAATAACTCTGAGGTTATTATACAGTATTTATGAATACTTATTTGAATTTATCATCATAATTTCACTTATTTCCAAAGCAGAACAACCTGTTTCAGAAGGGGTCCTTGAACATGCCACAGTGGAGACATCTGCTTTGTGTTTTTTTTTTTTGCTAAAGAAAACCAGCAAAGCATGTGAATTATTGTTGAAATAAGTGGAATTATATGGATTAGTTCTATGAGATGAAGTGCTTGGTTGCACTTCCTCCTGTCGGTCTGATCAACAGTGTTGACTCTGAACTGAGGTTTATTTCTGTCATGGCAGGATGGAGAGCTGCTTATTATCCCATGTTAGTCCGGGAACAAAAGGAAGCCAGAAAACGTGCTGTATTTGTTGTTGTTCCCACCGTGCGCTTTGCCACCGTCCAGTTTCACATAAATCTCGTCCCCGGAGTCCAGATGCAGGACGACGCTGTTGCTGGCGTAGTCGTAGTTCTGGTCTGCGTCCTGCGCGATGGCACTGGCGCGCACCTGAGAATTAAGAGAGAGAGGGAGAGAGAGCCCGGTCAGTTGAGGAATTTCTTCTTTTTTTTCCTTTTTCTTCCCTTTCCTCATAACAAAATAAAATAAAATGAAATATGGAAAAAAACAAAATGGAGAGAAAAATAAATTAAAGAAAGAAAAATAAATAAACAAATAAATAAAAAGAAACACAACTTTAAAAAAGCCAACATAACTTGGGCAAGATCAATATCATGTGACTGTGTGTGTGCTGCTTCAGAGGGGTAGTGGGGGTGGCTGGCTGTCAGTCAGGGTGCAAATCAAATTGAGGCAAGATTAAAAAGAATAAGATAAAATAAAGTAAAATAAATATAAATAGGTAGATAGAGAGAAGTAAAAGAATGATGGATAAAAGGATGGTGTTTAATAGAGTGATGGATAAAAAGATGATGTTTTAAAAGAGAATGATGGACAAAAAAAGGATGATGACACACACACACACACACACTCCCTGCAGGCAGTCGCACGGCCGAATACAGGTGCGCACTGAGCCTGAAATGACTCCTATCATAAACAAACATTATGTCACAGTTCAAAAAAGGGGAGAGTCCAGAGCACTCTTCTGGCAAAAAAAATATAAAAAGCCTTTATTCAATTGGCTATTTCATGATGAAATGCTAAAAACAATAGTGGTGCATGTAAGATTGGGTAACAACAACCCACGCGTAGTGGCACAAACAGCCTTCTTCAGGGTGTTTTTAGCATTTCATCATGAAATAGCCAATTGAATAAAGGCTTTTTATATTTTTTTGCCAGAAGAGTGCCTTGGACTCCCCCCTTTCTTTTAACCTTTGTGTACCCCACCAAAGAGCACTTTCATCACACTGATTTGAACTTCCGAGCACTCTGGACTTTTCCCCTTTTTTTATTATGCCACAGTTGTTGACAGATCGCGAGCATTCAGCATGTTAGAGATTTATTGACCAAACATCCACTCAGTCATGGATTTATGGATTTTAGATCAGCCTATTTGCAGTGCGCAAAAGCTCTCCAGCTCTCCATGGCTCTGCTGCGTAACGGAGAGCTGCTGCAAATTAAGAGAGAGAGAGAGAGAGAGAGAGAGAGAGGGAGCTTTTACCCAGCATATGTATGACTCCCCCCCAACACACACACACACACACACACACACACACACCCTGCAGGCAGGCGCATGTTTAATTTACAGCAGACCGACCGAACACAGGTGCGCGCGTAGCCTGAAATAACTCCTATCATAAACAAACATGATGTCACAGTTGACAGAGCGCGAGCATTCAGCATGTTAGAGATTTATAGACTAAACATCCACTCAGTCGTGGATTTATGGATTTATGGGTTTTAGATCAGCCTATTTGCAGTGCGTAAAAGCTCCCCATGGCTCTGGTGCGTAATGGAGAGCTGCTGCTCCACACACCAGACAGGAACCTTAATTACTTTGTCTAACCAGCACGAGCATATAGCGCACGTGTTAAGGTGATATATTTACCTGTCCGTTTTTGCACAAGTCAGCCCACATGCTGGTCCCGTCTCCTCCGCGCATCAGCACGTGGTAGGTGAAGTAGTAAATCCCGGACACCTGGCAGGTGAACTTTCCGGTGGTCGGGTCGTAGTGGTTCCCCAGGTTCGTGACCACGTCGTCGAACCTCAACACCTCGTACCCCTCGTGAGGGTTCTTCAGACCCACATAGAAGGCGATCTTTGCCCCGCTGATGACGGCAGACCCGAGCTCTCCTCCGGTCTCGGTCCGCGCCGTGCCCACCACCCCCCCGGGGTACCCAGTCTTCCCAGAGTCTCCTCGATCCCCCGGAGGCCCCCTCGGACCCGGTTGCCCCGGTTCGCCCGGAGGCCCCCTCGGTCCGGGTTTCCCCGGCCGACCCGGCTCTCCTTTAGTCCCTTGAACAAAGGCTGGAGAGGGGACCGCGTTCAGGTCCTTCAGGTCCTGCAGGACCTCCAGAGCCGTGGCGCTGGGTTTGGGGTTGTAGGGGTCGCAGATCATCCGACAGGTGCCCATCATCTCGTAGTGCGCCTCGGTCTTGGAGGTCTGGACCAGCAGAGGGATCGCGATGATAAGAGCTAAAACCATGACGATGCCGACCACCGCGGCCACGATCCTCTTCCTCTGGAGAGTCCGAGACGCGAGCGCTAAGAAGTCCGTTTTGCTTTGGGACGTAATGGTGGAAGGTGGTGAGAGCTGAAAGCCGGCAAAAAAAAGAGAGTGGACCAAAAACAGAGTCACTCAACAACAGGACTAAAGGAAAGAGAGAGAGAGAGACTTGTTGTAACCCTAAAGCTGGTTCAGCCTGCAGCGGTCAGCGCGCTGCCAGTCTCACTCCGCGTCACACAGCTGACAGGGGGAATATTGGTTTTGGCGTGATGACTGGACGAGGCGCATCTCCGAGCAGAGAGAGGCTTCCAGCGGTTTATGTTCGTCTGTGACCAGAGAGAGAGAGTGGGGGGGAGTTGGTGACGTAACAAGTTCGGGGCAAAAGCCTGTTGCAATTTGGATTAAGACTGCAACAATAATCATTCAATCTTTATGTATGAATTATAAATCCCTCAGCAGCAGCCTCAAGGGAAGAGGATGAGGAAGCATTACTGACACACTGAGAGACATTTCCTATTTTATCTCCTTCCGTTAGAGACAAATCATCTTAATGCAGGTTATGTCTTTCAGAAGAGGGGCTGAATAATGAAGGAATTACTTCTTTTTGTTTATTTCGTTCATTGTGCTTTGGTAACATGACAATAAAGCCTATTGAATTGAATTGGATTGAATTGAATTGAATTGAATTGAACTGAATTTAGTTTAATTTAATTTAATTTAATTGAGTTGAGTTGAACTGAATTTAATTGAATTGAGTGACGCACAAATTCCAAAGCAAAAATGTAGTCATGTCACAAACATCACATAGAAACAAGATAAGAAACTTGCAGATGTAGATAAATAAAATAATAAAAACATAACTTAAATCTTAAGTAAAACTGAACTAAAACTAAGTATAGTGCCTATAATAATAATAATATTCTGTGCAAGGGTAGTGTAAGTCTAGTGATCTCTATTGTTTTGTGTTGATATGACTGAATGAGGACTTTGACCTTGGAAGGAGGTTATGTTTTCACCGGAGTTGGTGTATTTGTCTGTCTGTCCATCTGTTTGTCTGTCTGTCTGTTAACAGGATTACTTCAAAAGTTCGTGATGGATTTGAATTACATTCTTTGGAGGGGTGGAGTGTGGCACAATGAACAATCCATTACATTTTGGTGGCGATCTGGATCATGATCCGGAATCAGGATTTTTTTTAAGAATTATGACAAGTTGATGACAGGTGACCCAGCCTCCTTCCTCCTTCTGAGAGTGTGTTGTGTGATAAGTGTGTGGATGTGTGTTGAATGAGAGAGGCATCCGCCGATACGTTACACGGAAACACACCGTGTTAATAATAAGCCGACCACCTCACAGTACTGCCAGCTGTGATCTGTGATCTGTTTTTAAAGTCAGGCACCTTGGAGGAGGTCTGCGCTCTCCGAGTGCCATTCTAGTTTGAATTGTATAGCTGAGAATACCCTAAATGTCTACAGCGGTATGTATACAGACAGATACTGTATGAATCATGCTGTACATTGTCTTCAATGTCTTCAGGGTTATCTCAGCTTCTACAATGTTTTAACTGAGAGACTATGTTATAAACTGGACGTGGCCGTTTACCAGGCAGGTGGGGTCTAATGAAAGATGTTACTGTATATTTTTGATGTATTATGGGATCAGTTGCAAATGATCAATTTTTAAAGGGATGGTTCATGTTTACTTCCTTAACTCTAGTGGTATCTAACAATGCAGTTAGAAAGTCTTGCTTTTGCTGGTCCACGTTTGGAAGTATCTGCAGGTAACAGCAGGTGTTTCCTGTCGGTCAGCAGTCTCACCTGATAGAGCTCAAAATTTACCGCTCACTTTTTGAACAGCTCCGGTTCCAGAAGTGAATTTCCCGTTCAAACACTCCACTGACGTTTCACAAAATTCCTAATATGAAGTACAGTGTACATGATTATTTTAAGAGTGAAGGAACTACTCTTCCCATAAACCATTGTGAATGGTGACTCGCCACTCCTGGAAACGTTTAAACTAACCATTGTTGATGTAAAATGCAGACAGATTCATCAACACCGTGCCTTATTTCCCACCCCAAATGTTTTCAGAAACACATTTGTGTGAACTGTTTTCATGACATAAGAGAAAGTTTCCAAACGAGCCACCATGTTGGTCCGGTTTGAAATCCCGAAGGCTGATCTGTCGGTGTGTGAATGAGTATTTAGATCAGATCCTGATGGGCAGGTTGGCACCTTGCATGGCAGCCTCTGCCATCAGTGTATGAATGTGTGTGTGCGACTGCTGACATGTAGTGTAAAGAGGTGGAAGACTAGAAAGGCGCTATATAAATGTAAGTCCATTCACCATTTTCCAAGTCTACCTTGAATGATTACGACATTATTGATACTGATTATTTGATAATAATCAGGATATGAATGGGATTTTCAGTGTTGAGCTCTATACGAGGAATACAAACTGCTGAAAAGTTTGCTCTTGTTTAGCCTGCAGCTCTTACGTACACTTCACCTATGTCCAAATGAATGCTTGGAGCTGGCCAACACAGAGAGGCAATCCTACATTGACAGGATTCCTGACAGATTTGACATCATTTGGCCTCCGGTTTCAAATGAATTCAAGCTCAGGGGTCCCCTCCCTGTTCAGTTTCTGGGTGACAAAGAGCCTCTACAGTTAGAGCCATCTAAAAGTTGGCTGGTGCCCATTTTTACTTCTCCTATTCTATCAGAGGCACGACTTGCCTTCTGTTGTCAGGATCAGCTAATCCTTATCTCCACAGATCCAGGATTTAACTTCTCCTCATATCCCCTTGTCTCAGCAGGCTAAGCTAGCAGCTAACAAAGTGCCCGTGTTGATTCCCAGGAGCTCGCCCACCCTGCTGATGAGTTTCAGACACATGAGAACACACAAGCACAGACACAAGCGCTGCTGCATAACACAAGCAGATTCATGAACACAATCCGTGCAGACAAGTGCACTGACACACAAACAGGAAGCCACAGAGCCCCCAGCGTTACCACACTCCCTGATGGGCAAATGAAACCATTCTGTGTTGGTGATTATAAAACAGACTCACTCTCAGCTGGATGTTGAAAAACTGAATAATGCATATTCATTGTGTATGTGTGTGTGTGTGTGTGTGTGTAGACAGATTCATGGACCATGGCAGGCATCTAAACAGGGGGGGATTTCAAAGCACGCCGAGGGGGTTGGGGGGCATATGCATTGACACAGACATAGGTCTTTACTATTGAGTAGATGCAGAATATTTTTTAGTACGACACCCCCCCCCAGGCCAGGCGCCAGGATGAAGTGACTGAGGGGGCTGTTTCAAATTGCGTGGGGGCAATTTTTTCATAAAGAAATAAATAAAATGAATCATGCAATACCTTCAGAAAGGCTATAATAACAACAGATAACATAAGGCGACTGTTTCAAAATCAAAGAATACAATCATTTCTCTCTTCCTCTCCCTCTCGTCCATTTCAGTACTACAGACAGCGCAGCACTCTTACACACAGCAGACAGCGCTGTCCATGGTTCTGAAACAACGTTGTTGATAAAACAATGCGTGTGATATGTGAATGTCAACTTGCATGGCATGGCAGCAGTCAGTGGGAGTGGGTGACGGTGATCACTATCATTTGGCTTGTCCTCTGAGACCCACAATAGACCTGTTTTTATCTTTTTTAGGGGGTAGAGAGGGTCTTTAGGGGGAGTATCAAGTGAATCAAATGAACACAAATTAATGAATTAATTAATCAAAATAATGTTGTTTCAAGTCTCATAAGTTGTTGCAGCAATTTCTTGGTTGATGCTATTTATTTTCACAGATTTGGTGCTAAATTTAACCATTTTTTACCACTTGAGAATTAATAAAAATGATCAATAATCCCTCCAAAATACCACATTAAGACACTTAGACCTTGAGGGACACCATAGAAAAAGCCATGCTGTGATTTGGGATCAAAAACTTTTGCCATTTGGAGATTTCTGCAAGAATTGCATTTTTCGGTGATTGGATGGACGAGCACTTCTGTTGTGTAAACTGCTCAGAAACCCCCTTATTGTCAGTCTAGCAAGGAAAACCATCCACCCTCTGAATGCTTTAGGTCTCTAGTTTGTGGCTGTAAAGTTTCATGAGTCTGTGATTATCCTCGAGGTCACTACAGGTCATTTTATACAGCGAGGTCAATGAAATGGCTACTATGGGGACTAACATCCTCACACATGAATACAGTTGGGCTCATTGGCTCCACAAGAGTCTCAGCTTTACAGTGAGACCCAATTTGTGTAATTCAAAGACTGTTTAGGGACCTCAGTATGCAAAAATATTCAAACACATCATATCCGGAAAATAAGATATTTATACTACATTCAAAAAACTATGTTTTTTTCCCCAAACTGCATGTGATTATCATAAAGTGGGCATGTCTGTAAAGGGGAGACTCGTGGGTATTCATAAAAGGCATTTTCATTCACATAGCTTGAGGTCAGAGGTCAAGGGACCCCTTTGAAAATAGCCATACCAGTTTTTACTCGCCAAAGTTTTGCCTAACTTTGGAGTGTTGACATAGTTGTTACCATGGTAACATGGATTCTTTAGGTTTTCTAGTTTCATATGATATCTGTATCTTCTATGTAGCTGTGAATCCCCCCCAAGGAAGGTGAAAGATGGCTTTGATTCAGTAACAGCTTGCGCTTCTCCTCTGTTGCCTCAATCTGTTTAAGATTCTGCATCCTGGAAACATCACAACCTGAAAACTAAATTCCTTCGTTTGTCACTACGTTACATGGTTTTGATTGTAATTACACAAACATACACAGAGTCTTCTCTGTGCTTCTTTAGCAGCAGGGGAAGGACCCAAACACAGAAAAAGGATGAGGAGGCAAGCAAGAATAATGCTATGCTTTAATGGAAGTGGTTTACAGGCTTAGAGTCTAAACAACAGGCAGGAAACAGCAGGCAAACAGGGAACAGAATTCCAAACAAAAGATGAAGAGAAACCAACAAAGAACAAAGGAACCGGGCTAGTACACGTAGAGACAGACGAACTAGGGGAGTGAAAACAGGTGAGCAGGAGGTTAGGTGACTGCAGGGAAAATAGGAGACAGGTGAAACTAATAAGGGCAGTCAGACAATCCAAACTGGTGGGAAAACACACAACGGCCTGAAGTGAAGTGAACTAGGGTAGATGCCTGGTTGAAGAGATTTATATGTAATACTTCATATTTATAATCTTCAGGACATGACTTGAAACACTGTCGAACATCCGCTTAAACATGCTGTAGGTACAGGATCAGTACATGAGTTGGAGGAGTTACATTCAGAGGTCAGTTAGTGTGATACAGGTGGATTTTCCCATGACTGCATAATTTTTACAGGATTTGCTGAGATCATCTGTGTTCACATCAGCAGTAACACTGGCTCTAGGTGAAGTTACTTTGTTATTGAAGAACAATGCAACTTCAGATTCCGATGCAGAGAATTGTGGAGGGGTGGTGGCAGTGTTGAGTAGCTGGTCCCCAGCATTCTCTGTAATAGTCTTGGAAAAGTAATCCTTTCTTGCCAGACGTGTTGCTTTAATGTAGGCAGTCACGGCTTCTTTGTATATATTTACAGTGAACAGTGAGTTTTCCTCCATTTCCTTTCAGATTCTCTTGATCTCATTAACACTATTATTATTTGTCAGTCAACCTCTTTTTAACCTTTAGTGGAGCAGCAGTAGTTAAAGCAGATGACAAGGCATCGAAATGTTCAACCACCCTTTTGTACCGCCCCTTAGTGTCACGCCCCTTGGTGTAACGGCCCTTAGTGTCACGGTTCTTGGTGTCATGCCATTTTCACAGTCAAAACCACTATAGTCACCCTTGGCGTCACTTAAGGATTAGGCAAGAAAACCACTATAGTCAGGTTTAGGAAATAACTAAACGGTTGGTCTTAAAACTACTACGTTCGTAGTGAAAAGGACACTGAGCGTTGTGAAAACGGGACACGAACAGCGGTATCCTGGATGAAAGCCTTCCATTTGTTGAACACATCCACCTCCCCTCCCACCCGCCCGATATGTCTCTTTCACTCTTTAAACTACGTCACCATGCTCCCAACGCACTTTCTCAGAGCATTTATTGTTGCCGTGGATGGGTTTACATTATAGTTAATGGAACGCCCCGTGCGTTTCATACTGGCGCTAACGGGGGCCGTGTGTGGTGGTACAGAACGTCGACGGCCGTGACAAAGCCTCTGTATTTGAGAATGAATTGAGTGCTGCTTATTATGTGAGAATTCTTGTTTGAAGAGTATTGATTTATCATTATTAAAATTAATAGTAATAAGTGCTGGAATATGTGAAAATTGACAGCGCCGTTAATAGTGTTACACTACATGTCAGCGTTCACACACACTGATGGCAGAGGCTGCCATGCAAGGTGCCAACTTTGCCCATCAGGATCTGATCTAAATACTCATTCACACACCGATGGCTCAGCCTTCAGGAGCAATTTG
>CAKAOI010050140.1:23105-86568 GCA_916701655.1 Sebastiscus albofasciatus | reverse complement strand
CGAAGGTTTGGTAGAAGTGCTTTCCTCTGCTGTTTGAGTCGTAGCTGTGGCTGCAACGACAGACGGGGTTGATGTAACAGCCACAGCAGAGTTTGCAGATGTTGTTTGGGGCATTGTAGTTGTTGGAAGAGTCAATGCAATGGTAGATGATTGTTGGGTAGTACTTACTGGATGAATAGTAATGGCCTTTTCTGAAATGGTAATAGTTTTGTGAGGACTTGTTGGTTCAACAGACTTACTGTCTGGAGGATCTGTGGAGGTGGCAGCAGCAACAGTAGCAATAACCTTAGGTGGAATTGCACGAGTTATAACAGACATAAGAGTTGTGGTAGTTTTAGGAGCAGCAGTGGAAATAGGGTGCTCGTTGTTTGGATGAGGAGTAGGAGCAATGTAAACAGGAGGTACATTGATCAAAGGGATGATTCCTGTTCCCCCCAGAGCTGCAAAAAATGGTACCATTCCTGAAAGTGCACCACCAATTCCGGTAAATAATCCTGTTAAACCAGCTCCTAGACCCCCGAGAAACGATCCGCTGCCTGGAATAGGTAATGATGGTACTAGATCTCCATCTGGTCTTCCGTCATTCCCCTGGTCACTTTCCTTTTTGTCTTTATCCTCATCTTTCTTCTTTGTGGTGGTGGTTCTGGTTGTGGTTGTGGTTGTTGTTATGGTTGTTGTAGTGGAAGTAGTTGTTGTAGCACTTGTAGTTTTGGTGGTTGTTGTAGGGACTGTAGTTGTTGGTGGAATGGTAGTAGTTTGGGGTTTAGTAGTTGTAGGAAAAGTCGTGGTTGGATGTGTTGCAGTGGGAGTTGATACGACAGATGTTGTGGTCAGAGGGAGAGTGGTTGTTAGTATTATATTAGTTGTTGGTGTTTCTGTAGTTGTAGGTGGAGTGGTGCTCAAAGTGGTAGTAGCAGTAGTTGAGGGAGTACTGGTTGTCGTAGTACCATAGCCAGTTGTAGTTGTGGGAGAAGCAGATGTTGTACTGGGGGTGGAAGAAGTGGTGGTACAAAGACCAGATGTGGTGCTAAGAGGGGCAGGTGTGGTAGTAGCAGAGCCAGATGTGGTAGAAAGTGGGACAGACGTGGTAGTAAAAGGGTCAGCTGTTGAAGTGGCAGGCATGGTGGTAAAAAGGCCAGATGTGGTACTAAAAGGGGCAGATGTGGTAGAAAAAGTGACAGATGTGGTAGTGATAGGAACAGATGTAGTTGTAGCCGGGCCAGATGTGGTAGTAAAAGGGCCAGATGTGGTAGTAAGAGGGGTAGATGTAGTAGAAAGTGGGACAGATGTGGTAGTGATAGTAGCAGATGTAGTTGTAACAGGGCCAGATGTGGTACTAAGAGGGGCAGATGTGGTAGTAGCAGTGCCAGATGTGGTAGAAAGTGGGACAGATGTGGTAGTAAAAGGGCCAGATGTGGTACTAAGAGGGGTATATGTGGTTGTAGCAGTGCCAGATGTGGTAGGAAGTGGGACAGATGTGGTAGTAAAAGGGCCAGATGTTGTACTAAGAGGGGTATATGTGGTTGTAGCAGTGCCAGATGTGGTAGAAATTGGGCCAGATGTAGTAGTAAAAGGGCCAGATGTTGAAGTGCCAGGTGTGGTGGTAAAGAGACCAGATTCGGTACTAAGAGGTGCAGATATGGTAGTAACAGGGCCAGATGTGGTACTAAGAGGGGCAGATGTGGTAGTAGCATGACCAGATGTGGTACTAAGAGGTGCATATGTGGTAGTAACAGGGCCAGATGTGGTACTAAGAGGGGTAGATGTGGTTGTAGCAGTGCCAGATGTGGTAGAAAGTGGGCCAGATGTGGTAGTGGGTGGGTCATATGTGGTAGTGAGAGGCACAGATGTTGAAATTGGAGGTGCAGAGGAGGTTGAAGGAGGTGCAGAAGTAGTTGAGGTGGGTGGTGGGCATTCACAACTTTTTTTAAGTGTTGGGTATAAATGAGTGACAGTTGTGTAGAGAGGACAAAGTGTTCTTGGAAACACGTCCAATACAGAGTTCTGTTTTCTGAGTTCATTATGGAGCTCTGCCAAAGTCTTAGTCTGCAGATGTGTATCTTCTGAAGTATCTACATTTTGGACATTTTGGACATTTTTGCCCCAGTGTGCACTTGCCAGCCACTTCCCCTCTCTGCGACTGTAGCAGCAGAATGTTGACCAGAGCATTGAAGGAATATTAACCCTGTTGTTAATTAAGTTAGTGCCGGGCTGCGCTCCAATCACTAAAAACCCTTCTGTAATACCATTGCTGTTGATGCAATATTCATCCAGAACACATTTGATGCAGCTCTCCATTCTTTTCCAGCTTCCCTGGTTGAATCGAGGTACTTGTGGAACAATGTTGGTCAGGGTGAAGGTAGATTTCTTATCATTTTCAGTCGATCCGTACATGCATGGAAATAAATGCCCTCTGTCAAACCCTTGGTTGGTGTAGTCAGTATTCCCAGCCTGGTAGTTGTAGTTCTGGTTTCTGGATGTTGGCTCCATGTTCTTGTTGCCAGTTATGCTCTCAAGCTGTAATAATTGGAAGTAGATTAAATGTACAGTAACCAATTAGTTCCACAAAGCTATATAATCTAAAGCAGTGGTTCCCAAACTTTTCCACATCAAGGACCTCTAAACTGATCCAAAGTAGACCATGTACCCCCAAAGATTTAACTGATTAACTGATTTTTGCTTTTACATGCTTTATTACAGAAAGTGCACGAAACCTATGACCAAAATAGTCATACATTCTATCAGTGTGTTTCTTATGGATGTAATTATAGTGACAATAAATGATTCCCCTCGGGGTCCCTGGACCCCACTTTGAAAACCACTGATCTAATGTACTAAGCAATCATGCCAACAGAATACTGGGAAAACGTATGCAGTAAGCTTTACTTATTTGGATTATTCCTATTTCACAAAGCAAACTTGGATTGACACCAGTTTAACGATGTGATAACATCAGCTTTTAGCCAGACCCAGTCAGAACAGGCTTATAGGCTGTTGTCATTTAGGGAAATATCCTTGACAATGTGTCAGGGGTCAGTTCAATGGGTTCTCATCCCAACTCGTCACATACATACGTACATGTCAGACCCCTTGGCATCACTTTTCGGTTGCAGTAAACACGTGCTTAATGTTGTGAAGTAAACAAAAACAAATGCTTAGGTTTAGGCAACAAAACCACTTAGTTAGGTTTAGGAAAAAAAACAACATGGTTGGGCAGAAATTAAACTAAATGTTGTGAACACGGGACACTAACAGCGGTCTCCTGGATGAAAGCCTTGTGTTTGTTGGACTCATCCATCCACCTCCCTTCACACCTGCCCAGTGTGTCTCTTTCGCTCTTTAAACTATATCACAAGAAAGGGACAGATGTGAGGTCACAGTGACCTTTGACCACGATTATCTAATCAATTCAACCATGAGTCCAGGTCGACCTTTGTGCCAAATTTGAATAAATTCCCTCTTGAGATATCACATTCACAATAATGGTCCGGACGGACGGACAACAAAAGAACAAATGAAGAAAATAAAAACGTAGTAGTGAAGCCGTTGCTATGGATTTGGGTATATAGAAATCAGTCAAAAATCCAGTATTACAGTTGTGAATTAGTAACAGAGTTAAAAAAAAGAGCACACCTGTGGTTCTATATGCCATCCCTTTGGTCTCCCACTGCTGCCCTTTATGTACTTGGAAGCAGAAAACACTGGAATCTTGTTCTGGGTGTCGTAGAGCGTCACAAAACTTCTCATGTTATTCAAAGTCTGGCAAATGGGTTTGTATCTGCTCTGGTTCAGGATGATCCCTCCCTCCAAGATTCCTTGGATATGTGGCGGCGTTTGCTGAAGGAGAAACTCAGCACAATCTGACATCAACATCACCACTTCAGTTGCTGTGGGAGCGATGGATACGAAGAGGAGAGCAGCGAGGGACAGGAGGTTAGACATCCTCAGTGATCGTCAAACACTGTTATCAGTAGGTCAGAGGAGAGAACAACAAGAACGATCAAACAGTTAAGTTAGGCTGTCGTTACATTTACTCTTCGGTTTTTTCAAAGATGACACACGCTGAGTGACAGCCTCCTCATTTGCATAATGAGGCAGAAATGCATAAAGAAATTCAAAAAGAAAAGAATACAGAAATAAATTAACTTTGGGAAATAAGTGCATAAATCATGCATAAATAATAATAATAACAATAAATGCATTAACACATAAATAAATACATCCATTAAAAATAATAAATAAATAATAAAATTAATAAATTAATTAAAAATAAATGTATAAATAAAAAATAAATAAATACATTAAAAAAATTATAAAATAAATACACGAATAAATGTGAAAAAAGGGAAAATTAAACTGAAGACTAAATAAATAAGGGAATCAATGCAAAGATAAATAAATAAATAATTTTGCACTTATGTCACATTTAATAAATTAATGAATGGTTACATTTAATTTTAATATTATTTTCGCTACATTTAATCCAGGAAGCTTTATCGTTGGATTGGTATTCACTAAAATAAAAAAATTATAAAAATAATGAATAATAAAACAAAATCAAAACAGTGAAGGAAAAATCAAAGAAAAGCTTACCTCAGGTTTCCTGCAGCTAGACTGGTGTCCTTCGGTTCACACAGATGTGGAAACAAGACGGTCTTCCTCAAATATCAACTGAGCATAAGGAGGAAGTCTAATTTTTATTTTATGCAGTGCATGAAAGTGGGTGTGCTCTAACCATCAGTAATATGATAAGATAAGATATTCCTTTATTAGTCCCGCAGTGGGGAAATTTGCAGTGTACAGCAGCATAGGGGATAGTGCAAAAACAAGATGCATCAGCTAACACAGTAAAAAAAAGAGCTAAACAAAGTGTAACAAAATATGAACCATTTAAATAGAAGGAAGTATAAAAATAGGAGCAGCATATACAGTATTGACAATAAACAGACTATTAACAAAATTGCACAAGTGGAAAATGATATTGCACAGTGAGAATGAATGAAATTGCACCTGAAAATATCAGGTTATTGTCAGTTTTTGGTATGTAAGTGTAAGTGGTCTATTGGGATATACATATAATATACAATATGAATATATAATATGTTCACTCTTAATTATTTTTTTGTATCTAGAGGACATTGACAGCAGCACTGAGCTTCATATTCACACATTCAAACTGACTGCAGCCTTTAGATACGCTTATATATATATATATATCGTGGAGCTAGTGGCACCACGGTTTAGCACTCTGAGGACCATGTTTCTGCAGTTTCAGAAGTGTGTCGGAGAACTACGGTGGCCTTCAGGTAACGTAAAAACCTGAAAGTTTGTCTCTGGAGTCAGAGTTTGGTTTGTCCGTTCTGGGCTACTGTAGAAACATGGAGGACTCCATGAAGAGTACCCGCTCCCTATGTAGATATGAAGGGCTCATTCTAAGATAACAAAAACATGATTCTTAGTTTCAGGTGATTATTCACTAATGAAAACATTGTTATGAATATGAAATTCCATTTCTGATAATAGATCCCCTGAAATGTTACACACTGGCCCTTTAAAGTCTGGGATTTACTGAAACTGAAACCAGTTAAAAAAACATGCAAAATATGCTGATATGATCCCTTAAAGGACATTGAGTTAAATATGTCTTATGAATTTCTGAAAAGCAGCTCTTTCACAGAAACCTCTAGTTCCTCTTTTACAAGATGACCAGTTTTTAAGGTCATGAAAAAAAGTCAACGCAGACCTGGCTCACACAGTTCAGACTAAAAATCTTTCTCAGAATAACCATTGAAAGTTGAAGATTCCACCGAACAAACTGTGGCAGCTCTATTTAAGAGAAATGAAAGTACATGCTTAGAAGTCAGATCCAGCATTGATTCAGAGAATTGTTTTCAAGACAAGTGAAACATGCTGCACAGACAGATGAGGGAGAATGAGGGAGAAGAGGGGGGGAGGGGGAGGTGAAAACCAACGCTGTCATCTAGAAACAAGAATCATCTTGTAGTGCACGGTTTAGCTGTAAAATTAGAAAGTTTGTGACCCGCCGCCATTGTGAAATCTGGTGAAGGGACGGTCACATGCTCTCTCTTAATGAAATGACCTGTGATTGGTCAAAATCTCCCATCACGGACTAGATGTTCTAAAGCCTGAAACAGAGCCATGAGGAGGAGCAGAAGTCTAGTTCTCAGAACACTTCAATTACAATATGCTGAAAGGTTATTATGGAATTTTTGCCCAATAATGCCAAAAACATACTGACTACTGCCACTTTAAAGCAAGACCTTGAAAGAAAGTTCTACGACAACTGCAACTTATTCAAAACGGTGGAATGAACTCTGTTTGTAGTCACACTCACAGCTCAGTGAAGCTCCCTCTTTAAGGTGGAGGGTATAAATATAACAGCTAGTTTTGAGACCAACTTCCCTCTCTCCAGCAAGGAAACTAGAAATAAATATCAGAATCCCAAATACTTTATTGATCCCCGGGGGGAAATTGAGTGACGTTTTGTTCCCATTTTAGAACAGAAATATGTATATGAACATAGCCTAGTGATATTATAAGAAAATGTCAATAAGAAATATGTATAACAACAGTGCAAATAATGCTGAAAAATAGGATCCATCAATAAATGTGTAGTAATATAAATAAGAATATTTGTTTAAATGTATAAATACGTGCAGTGTTAATGCCGGAGTAAACCAGATTATTGCACAGCTGAATTATATCACAAAATGATTGTACTGTTAAGTCAGTATTGCGCAGTTGAAAATATAATAAATTATGGGGTCATATGTTGATAGGGGTAACAAATATTACATGTTATTTGTAGGCCTATAAATATACAACACCTTACAATCAAATGAACATGTCTACCGTTTTCTAGACTAGACATTTGATCCTAAATACAATCTATTTACTTTAAGTTCATAACGTTTGTATGACTATAAAGTAGAATACATTAAATGTCTATCTTAGTTTGAGCAGTTTACAGTAAATGTTTGTAACAGTAGTCGCACGGAACCTAGATTGGAGCGTGTTCCATAACGAACGGTGTTACACGTCGTCAGTAAGGGCAGCTGGTTAAGTCGACATCGATGCAGGCTTGCTGTTGGAGGGTTTTATAACCCACTTCCACTCCCCAGTGATTGGTTTAGGATGGCACTTAATATGGCGGACCCTCCATGCAAACGGGGTGAAAGTGGGTATGGAGAGGGTGTAAGGGGTGGTTTGGAATTGGGCATATATATCTGAAATGTTTTCTCCGTATCCACCTTCTAGGACTATCCGTGCTATGATTCATGTCTGCCGTCAGTTCTTTATTCTTTCTTGCTATTTGTAACATCTTTAATGATTAGAAATGCTATGTTATAGATTCTAGAGAGGAGTTTTTATTCATAACTCAGGCTTTCAATTCAGAGTTGGACATCTTGTCTCATGGTTTACATGGAAATGCCCACTAGGTGTCGCGAGAGAGAGAGAGAGAGAGAGAGAGAGAGAGAGAGAGAGAGAGAGAGAGAGAGAGAATGTATGATGGTTGACATTTGACAAGCTGTAATATGTCAACTTGAAAATGTTCAGCTTCTCTAAAATGACACAATTGACGTGGAGATATCAGCTCTGCATACAACCAATGGACACTTAATATACAGAAAGCTGCTGTTTTTTGCTTTACCTTGTATTTTTAACAATGTGTAAGAAAGAATATTTTTTAAAAAAGTACTATAATACGATATTTTAAAAGTTAAGATACATAAAGTATAAATGTACATTATAGCTGCTCCTTTTCTTCTTTATCGCAGCAGTAAAACAAGACTCATCTCCGTGGTGAAGGACGACCACCAGCTCTTTCCTTTGCTTCAGCTCGAGCTGCAGGAAGAGAACAGAGAGCCTTTCAGAGGAGCCATCGTCTATATTAATAATCAATAAATCTCCAAGAATCTAAATCCATATAAGCATCCAGGGCCTAAGGGCAGGCTTGTTAGACACAGTTAACATTTAGACCATAGTGTGCAGGGTGATAATGTTTACAGAAAATGTAGCTAATGAAATAATTACATTTTGTGATTTGTTTAAATAGTCAGAAAATTGTACAGAGTTTGGTTGGTGGCAAGTCAAAAATGTAGGCAGGGGGACCATTAAAAACTACACAACATGCCTAGTAAGAGATTACTGGGACGTGCTGAACATAATTAAACTTATCTGTATATCTTATATATTCAGTCGCTCTTTCAAACTCGGTGCCGACTAATTTGGAAGGACGACCACAAAGAGACTCAAAATGACCATAGACACAAAACAACCACAAAAAGACACAAAACAACCACAAAGAGACACAAAATGACCACAGAGACACAAAACAATCACAAAGAGACACAAAACAACCACAAAGAGACTCAAAATGACTATAGACACAAAACGACCACAAAAAGACACAAAACAACCACAAAGAGACACAAAATGACCACAGAGACACAAAACAATCACAAAGAGACACAAAACAACCACAAAGAGACTCAAAATTACCACAGAGACACAAAACAATCACAAAGAGACACAAAACAACCACAAAGAGACTCAAAATGACTATAGACACAAAACAACCACAAAGAGACTCAAAATTACCACAGAGACACAAAACAATCACAAAGAGACACAAAACAACCACAAAGAGACACAAAATGACCACAGAGACACAAAACAACCACAAAGAGACACAAAATGACCACAGAGACACAAAACAACCACAAAGAGACACAAAATGACCATAGACACAAAACAACCACAAAAAGATACAAAATGACCACAAAGAGACACAAAACGACCACAGAGACACAAAACAACCATAAAGAGACACAAAACAATCACAAAGAGACACAAAATGACCACAGAGACACATAATGACTACAAAGAGACACAAAACAACAACAAAAAGAGGCAGAAGCATGATAAAGTTTTTGCGTCTCGCTCCTACAGTATGTAGGAGAGGTGGCGGGGCCTTTTGCATGTCTGTGCCCCTGGGGGCCCACTGTCTCATAATCCTCCCATAACTTTAGTTCATACTCATTGAATACAAAAGATAAATGTTTGTATCATACAATAAAACTGACAATACATTTATATTAATGTCAAATAAAAATGGAGCTGTTACCTTTATACCAGCTTCTGTGTACATCCACACACACTACGAGCAAGACGGCGTAGAGGACGATCAGCAGGACGCTACACACCAGCCTGGGCACCGTCATGAGAGGAGGCTGCTCAGCTCTCTCAGCTGACGAAGACAAAACGCATTTGATTGGTTAAATAATAGACCCTATATAGGGTTAAATAGACATTTCAATCTGGCTGTAGTTCAAACATAGTTCTTATGGGAAGTTTGTACTTAAAAACTCATTGTCATCTCAGGTATTGAGTACTTTCTATCAGAGGTGAGACCAAGTTATTGTTTTGCAAGTCATAAGTAAATCTCTAGTTGTTGTCATGTGACTCAAGTCCACACCTCTGGCTAATAGCGAGACGTACTACTGAAGAGAGATGGAGCTTTGTATGACCACGTGGTCTAATGGACGAAGGCCATCAGAAGATCGAGGGTTCGAGTCTCTTTGTGGTTGAGAACTTTACTGATTTGAGGAAATATTTGCTGCCAAGTTGAGTACAATGGCAAACTATACTCAATAGTTTAACTTTGACTTTCTGCTTTACAGAAATGTTATTACTACTACTATTACTGCTGAAAAAGTTATAGTATAGTATGTCAGGAAAAAAGTTATAGTGTAGTATGTCAAAGAAAATTCAGTATATTATGTCGAAAAATGCAAAAAAGTCATAGTATAGTATGTCCAAACAAATGAAAAAAAGTCATAGTAGCTAGCTAGTAGCTAGTAGTTAGCTGTCATCGTCACCTCTCACAGCCAGCCAGCTCTGAGGCGACTCTCCTTTTGTGGGGTGTTCACACTTGTAGAAACCTTCGTCGGACTTTGACACCATCAAGAGGTTCATGCTTCCTGCAGGTTGAGTCCCGATGAAAACACCATCTTTATAGAACTTTGCAGAGAAATTAGACGTGGCTTGTCTGTTCTCGTCTTCTTTGCAGGAACAGAGAAGTGTTACTTCATCGCCTTCGGTCACAGGAAGTGCAGGGCTCTCCAGGATGACACCACCTAAAAACAAACCATGGCATCATTGTTCTTACGTACTCATATTTTAATCTCCACCTTTATGTTTTCTGTCAAACCTACACGGCATAAAGTCAGCATTAAAAAATCCTTTCTTTAAAGCTCCATGCACATTTGGTTTTACCAGTCACGGTGATGTTGACGGTGTTGCTGCACCCTCCCCGCTCGGACTCGCACCAGTACACTCCAGTGTCTGATGGATAGGTGTCCACGATGGTGCAGGAGGTCTTGTTCGACACTCCCCAGCCGGAGCTGCACAGCTCACCAGTGTGAGAGGAGGTGTTTCTCTTGAATATCCAGCCACCGGTGTTTCCCGCCACTGCACAGGTCAGAGTGATGGAGTCATACCAAAAGAACTGAGATCTGTCGGGGCGGATGTTCAGTGTGGCTGAAATAATAGAAGAAATGTAAAGACTTGGAGTCGGCTAAAAATGTGCCTTTTCTGTTGGTGAGTTTCACAAGTATGCAGCATATACTTTATTTAATCAAACTGTGATTTGAGCAGCATTCAGTGCTCGAAGTGGCCACTTCTACATTTTACTCCTTGGTGTACCGTGACTTTTTCTTGCGTACCGGCACTTCTCATAAGCTGCCGGTACTCTTCTCTGCCCTTTCAATATCAAGTTTTCTGGCAGATTCATAATGGTAATTCATAACAAAGCAGCGCCAGCATTTTATGAACATAAAAACAATGTAGAGAACATCTGAATGCGCCGACGCACGGCACGCGGGAGGAGTTGAAGGGGATTCGAACGAGGGTGCTGTAATTTATCAATACAATGTTCACATTCTTTTTGTGAAATAATTAGAGAACTGTTGGCCATAACTCTGGAAGAAATAGAATTTATTAAACATTATTTAAAAGTAGGGCTGTCAATTAATTAAAATAGTTAATCGCAATTAATCACACATATTTTATCTGTTCAAAATGTACATTAAAGGGAGATTTGTCAAGTATTTAATACTCTTATCAACATGGGAGTGGGCAAATATGCAGCAAATGTATGTACATATTTATTATTAAAAATCAATTAACAACACAAATCAATGACAAATATCGTCCAGAAACCCTCACAGGTACTGCATTTAGCATAAAACAATATGCTCAAATCATAACATGGCAAACTGCAGCCCAACAGGCAACAACAGCTGTCCGGTGTCAGTGTGCTGACTTGACTATGACTTGCCTCAAACTGTAAGTGATTATCATAAAGTGGGCATGTCTGTAAAGGGGAGACTCGTGGGTACCCATGGAACCCATTTACATTCACATATCTGGAGGTCAGAGGTCAAGGGACCCCTTTGAAAATGGACAGGACAGCTTTTCCTCTATAAAATTTAGCGTAAGTTTGGTGCGTAAAATTGAGCTGCTACAACCTAAAAATAACGCAAGTTGTGTTAATGCGTAAATGAAATTAGTGGCGTTAAAACTAATTTGCGTTAATGAGTTATTATGGTTTTAACTTTGATAGCCCTATTTAATTTTGATTTATAGAACATGATTTTACAGGGCAAACATTTCCAGAAGAATTACATGTTCAGACAAAGGCTGTGATAATAAAATAATTTAACTAGTAATAATTATAATAATAATGGTCCAAAATGATGTATAGTATTAAGTCAAAAATCTTCAAATATTCTTGAGGGAGGACCCTCAAACCCAATATCTCCTAGTGTTTTTTATCCAGTGTATAAATTCAGAATGTGTCGCTGGAGCATCCTGACTGGGACCTGAATGATCCCCTACTATACTACCAGCTACACATAACACAGCAAAGTACTTTAACTATTAACACCAAACAGACCACTTTAACTCTAGAATGTTCTGCTGTGAATATTATTGGAGTATTATAGGCCTACTATAAAAGATGCATAGCCCAGGTATAATAATATAGCAATAAAACCCCAGCTGATTATGACTGACACGGTATGACATGCTTCAAGAAATTATGAATGAATAGGAATAAGTCGTAAGTAACTGCAGATACCGGCCGATAAACACGCCAACTTGTGAATAAGGGATACCTGCACTTTTTTCCCCCACGTCAAGCACTGACAGTTCTCATACTTGCATGTTACATTACATTAAATTAATTTGGCTGAACTTAAGTACTATTTTGAGGTACTTGTACTGAGTATTTAAATTTTCTGCTACTTTATACTTCTACACTACATTTCAGAGGCAAATATAGTATTTTTTTTATTTCACTACATTTATTTGATAACTTCTGTTTCTAGAGATTCAGATTAATAATATAAAATATAATCAAAAAATAAATTAGGATGGAATATTATAGATTAAGTTAGTGATCCCCAGGGGAAATTGGCACGCCATAGTCCAGCAGATAAAGTATTTAAGTAGTTAAAAGTAGGTCCACCTTTACCAGCTGCAACACTGAAGTGATGAACACATTAATGCGTCAATAATTATAATCCAATAATATGATAAATAATATCCTGAAATCCAGCATGATGAGTGCTTTGACTTGATTTTTCAAGTATATTTTGACACTACTACTACTACAAATCACAAGTGCATACAATGATGCTTGAAACACAAGATTGGTTAAAAAGGCTGCAAGCAGAAATAGAGCAGAAGGCAATACTGTATAAAATGTTTTCTCACAGAGCATCAGGCAGAGTGACGTGATCTCCATCCTGTCTCGATGTCGTCTCTTCTTCATAGTCTTCTTCTTTTGTCTTTAGAAAGACAGCCCACATCCTGACTTTACAGGAAACCAACGAAATACAACAGAAGTGATGACGAGTGAAACTGTGTTGTGAACAAAATCCCTTTCATCTCTTAACCACTTAAAACCCACCTACCTGCCAATGGTCCAGGGTTAAATGATGAACAACAATGTTTTGAATGATTGTAAAGTGTTTTGACAGACATCGAAATGCAGTATATGCAGTTGTAATCCTGTAGAAAAGACCCGAAGGTCATTAAAAGGACACTGAGACTTAACTTAAAGCTGACGCAGACCTGAGATTTAAGGTCAGTATCATTTTTACAACTCAAATAATTTTCTTAATTTCTGGAATTTCAAATATCTCCCCTTTACAGACATGGCCACTTTATGATAATCACATGCAGTTTGGGGCAAGTCATAGTCAAGTCACCACACTGACACACTGACAGCTGTTGTTGCCTGTTGGGCTGCAGTTTGCCATGTTATGATTGGAGCATATTGTTTTATGCTAAATGCAGGACCTGTGAGGGTTTCTGGATAATATCTGTCATTGTTTTGTGTTGTTAATTGATTTCCAATAATAAATATATACATACATTTGCATAAAGCAGCATATTTGCCCACTCCCATGTTGATAAGAGTTTTAGTTACTTGACAAATCTCCCTTTAAGGTACATTTTGAACTGATGAAAAAAGCGCAATAAACTATGGACAATGCGATTAAATATTTTAATCGATTGATAGCCCTGGTGTATTATATAAGGCAGAATCTGAGTGCAATTTTAATGTAAGATAAATATGTTATACTGCAGCAGATTATAAAGACACAGAGTGTATATGTGGAGGGTGTCTGCCTCCCGGAATTGATAGGACATGTGCTACAGTTTGCTGACGATCCTCTACTATGCACCCAAATAAGTCTTCTAAAAGACTTTTCACCTCCACATATTTCAACAGTAAACATGACACCAGGACCTTACAGCTCATTCTCACCAACACAAGTTCACACCTGTCATCAGCCTCATGCTAAGCAAACAGGAAATGAAGCAGACTGTACAAAAGCAGTGCCAAAAAAAATTCAAACTACCACAAACCACAAATTGTTATTCGAATATATCCCAAATCATCTCATTTAAAAGGCGCATTAATCACAATTTGGGACAGAAAAACACCAAAACCAGCTGACCGTTACACCACATCACTTACTTATTGCTATTACAGCTTGTTAGGAAACATTTCATGAACTCAGAGTCCTGTTTCTGTCCACCTGATGAATGTAAGTCCAACATACCCTCCCCATTTAAAAGTATTGATTTCTGAAACTTTAAGCTAGCAACTAGACTAGAAGCTCTTAAACCTCTCTTCACTGCCCTTATGGTGAAATTATCCAAACTAGGGCTGTCAATCGACTAAAATATTTAATCGCATGATTATCCATAATCATGATTAATCTCATTTTTTATCTGTTCAAAATGTACCTCAAAAGGAGATTTGTCAAGTATTTAATACTCTTATTAACATGGGAGTGGGCAAATATGCTGCTTTATGCAAATGTATGTATATATTTATTATTGGAAATCAATTAACAACACAAAACAATGACAGATATTGTCCAGAAACCCTCACAGGTACTGCATTTAGCATAAAACACATGCTCCAATCACAACATGGCAAGCTGCAGCCCAACAGGCAATAACAGCTGTCAGTGTGTCAGTGTGCTGACTTGACTATGACTTGCCCCAAACTGCATGTGATTATCATCAAGTGGGCATGTCTGTGAAGGGGAGACTCGTGGGTACCCAAAGAACCATATCTGGAGGTCAGAGGTCAAGGGACCCCTTTGAAAATAGCCATGAGTTTTTCCTCGCCAAAATTAAGCGCAAGTTTGGAGCGTTATTTAACCTCCTTCATGACAAGCTATGACATGGTTGGTACCAATGGATTCCTCAGGTTTTCTAGTTTCATATGATGCCAGTATCTTCACTCTAGCTTTAAAACTGAGCCGCTACAACCTCATGCCGTGCTGACCATAACAACATTTTTTTTAAATTTGTGTCCATGTACACAAATCAATCCATTAAATTTAGTGACTATTTCACGACCTGCTGTGTGACTGGGCTGATATAAATGAATGACTCCTGACATTCAAAGACTTAAGAGCCTCGTCTTACATACACACAGATGGATGCGAAATGGACATCTCAAAATAAATCTGATCTGATGATCATTTCCTAATCGAAACTCTTGCAAAAACCTTACATTTCCTGTTAATGTGTTTAGTGTGTTATATATACATCATTAATATAAAGAGTTGTTAACAAATCAATCCTGTCATTTCATAAATATGGTAGTTTAATCTAAAGTGGAGTACTTTAGATTAGACACTGGAACAATCGAATAAATTGATATGACTAAAGAAATGTTTTTGATTATAATGTGGTGTAAGAGAGATGGAAATAATTAAATCTACAATATACAACTAAAAACAGCTTAAAATGAAAGGAAATGGCAATCAAATGCATTAGCAGTTTTAATGTAAAATGTACTTTATAGAAGATACTGTATACAAAACCTTTAAAAACATGCAAACATTTTATTCTCTTGACAGTTTATCCATCCATCCATCCATCCATCCATTATTTGTAACTGCTTATCCCATTCGGGTCACATTCACAGCTACGGGACATTTAGAGTCAACGATTTGGGGCAGCAATAGCTCAGTCTGTAGGGAATTGGCTTGGCAAACCGGAGGGTCGCCGGTTCAAGTCCGCGCATGGACCAACTACTTACTGAGTGTGAACTAGTAGCTGGAGAGGTGCCAGTTTGATTCTTGGGCACTGCCATTGTGCCCTTGAGCAAGGCATCAAACCCCCAACTGCTCGGGGCAGACATCTGACATCTCTCCATTAATGCTTTGTGTATTGGTCCTGTTTGTGCATGTGTGTATTTCAGGCCTGTGTACACTGTGTATAAAATTGAATTTGGGGGGAAACCTGAGCACCCGGAGAAAACCCACGTTAACACAGGGAGAACATGCAAGTTCCACACAGAAGGACCCCAAACCATGTTTGAACCTACGACCCTCTAGCTATGAGGCGACAGTGCTAACCACCGTGCAGCCCACAGACACAATTTCATTTTGTTCAAATAAATGAATACTTTTTAAAATTACAGAGGATGAAAGGATACTGTGTAAACAACTCCACCCATCAAATCTTGTAACATAATGTATATGTGAATGTGCACAGGAGTTTCTTAAAGGTTTTGCATGTAACAAAAGGTAACGATGTGTTATATCACATAAATTGATCTACATAAAGTAACAGCTAAAAAAAAAAGTTAAGGTTTGAAGACCAGGGGCCGTAATCACAAACAGAGCTCCTAACTAAGCCTAAAAATGTCTAGCAAGGAGTCCTCGCTTAAGAGTGATTCAGAAACTTCTCGGAGCACGGAAGGGACATCAACTTTGAACTTAGTGAAGAGGTGTGGTTGACCCCGTTGAAAGGTATGACACAGTCTTTTAAGTACGCACCAGCCTCTTAAATACCCCCCCACCAGCGAGTGACACTGACTGTGATACGATTAACATCAGCGGGCTCAAATATACTGTGTTGTGTCAAAGAGACCAAAGCCCTCTGCGGCCCAGGGAGAGAAAAAGAAGAAGAGAAAGAGGAGGAAAAACTGCAAAAAGACAGAGGTAATGTGATGAATGAATAATTCATCTATTGCATAGTGGTTACCTTTAAAGCAGAGTGCTACTAGCACATCGGTTACTCCCACGTTAAACTCAAAAGGAAAGTTAAAAAGACCATTAAAAATTATATTTTGAGAAAAACACCTTTTCTTCTAAGTGTGATATGCATAGCTTCAACTCAAAGACGTAAAGTTATGCAGTTTCTGTGTGAGTGTATGAACACAATGACTATTGGTGGAACTGACTGTGATGCGAGAGGCGCCAACTAAAATCTTGCCATGGGCATCAAATTGGTTTGCTTTGGTTCACAGGATTGTGTTGTATTTTTCAAATCTGCAGAATGAGCAGCAACTCCTGAGATACGATGGCTCATGGGTACCGAACATTTTGTAAACATCTGTAATGCCAACTCTTTTTGATCACAATTCTGCTCCTTTCTCATTTACAGCAACGGCTCCACGTCATCTTCATGGACATTTTCCAGAACAGCGAATCGGTTACTAGACGTGGCTGAGAAAGTGTATCTACGTTCAAGCTTGGCGCCTTTTGGACGAGACTGAGACTCGCTCGAGGACATGCTCCTCGAACGGCCAACAGGCTTTGCATCTGAAGGGAAGGCTGAAGAAGCACTGGACAAGTCAGCACTGCTATTTGTCAAAAAAGCTGGAGTGCTCTTGGCACGGCTTCTTTGAATCTGGGGACCGAGCGCTGGATTTTTTATTGAGATACCAGGTCTTGAATCTTCGTTTTGGGAGAATTTGACATACTTTGGACGGTTATTGTTGGTTGAGGCCGCTGGTTTTGGATTGTTGTCGCAGGGAAAGTCTTCTGGGGGTAGGTTAATTGACTTTGAGACATCTGGTGAAGATTTGGAGGGATTGTTGTCAACCGTAGGCTGCTGGCCATGCTGGTCATGCTGGCCCACAACGGGACTCTGCCTGGATCCGAGGTCATTCACTTTTTTAGTTAGTTGGCGGATGATTTCTTCTTTGTTAAGAAGGTTCGACTTCAGTTTAGCAATTTCTCTCTGATGCTCAGCGGTGGCCTCTTCAGCCTGGTTTCTCAGGTTGTGACCTTCAGCATTGCTCCGTGTTGAACTTTGCAGAGATGATTGCGGTAAAAGGGATTTATGTCTGCCCACTGTGTGAAGACAAAAAAAAAAATGTTCTTTTAACACTTCATTACTGACATTTCAGCTTTGTTACTATTGTTTCAGGCTTTTACACCGAGGGCCTTTTTTCCCCCGTGCAATTAATTCACACATATTTTTTTATGGCTGTCAATCGATTAAAATATTTAATTGCGATTTTTTTATCCATCTAAAATGTACCTTAAAGGTCCCATATCGGGCTCATTTTCAGGTTCTTACTTGTATTTTGTGTTTCTACTAGAACATGTTTACCTACTTTAATGTTTAAAAAAAACGTTTATTTTCCTCATGTTGTCTGCCTGAATATGTTTACGTCCTGTCAGCTGATGTCATTCACATTCACTGCAACAGGAAATAAACTGGGACCCATTTAGAATGTTTACGCTTAAAACTTTGAAATGGACTAAATATTATAGATTTGTGACATCACAAATGGACAGAAATCCTGAGGGCTTGTTTCAAAAGCTCAGTTTCTGAATACGGGCTGTGTGTATTTCTCTGTGGATTAAGCGTTTCGATACTTTTACAGTATTTGTATAGAACTTAAACCTGCTTTATAATATAAAAGCCATGAAAATGTCACTTTTTACAATATGGGACCTTTAAAGAAAGATTTGTCAAGTATTTAGTACTCTTATCAACATGGGGGTGGACAATGATGCTGCTTTATGCAAATGTGTGTATATATTTATTATTGGAAATCAATTAACAACACAAAACAATGACAAATATTGATCCAGAAACCCTCACAGGTACTGCATTTAGCATAAAACAATATGCTCAAATCAGAACATGGCAAACTGCAGCCCAACAGGCAACAACAGCTGTCAGTGTGTCAGTGTGCTGACTTCACTATGAATTGCCCCCAAACTGCATGTGATTATCATAATTCATCAGGTTTTCTAGTTTAATATACCAGTATTTTCACTGTAGCAAGTTGCGTTAACGAAATTATTACCGTTAAAACAGATTTAAACTTCGACAGCCCTAATATTTTCTCAAACTGTTGTTTTTGTCATGACTACTTTCACACAGAACATGAATATTACGCAGCGATAAGGCCAAGTAATTTTTTTCCGGAATGAGGTAGATTTTTTTTTTGACGCACAAATAAAGGCATCAACCAGTCGCATTTTGTAGAACGGGTTGAGTTGCTCCTATATTTATGAAACAACAACACAGAGGCTCCGTAGTCAGAACCAAGACGACAAACTGTATCACTCCCAACAACCTTGATAAAGGCAGCATAGACCAGATCCACTCCTTCCTTTCTTACCTTTCACAATAAAAGCCCTACACATATAATATTCGCAGGCGAGTATTTCGCACTGTCTTGTCTTTTATTCGCCATGACCCCGGTATGTAAAGGCCTTTCCTAGAGATCTTCAAACTGAAAACAAATACAATATATAAAATAATGGATGCAGATATGCTGCATTAATCTACCCTTGCTGCTGTTTGCTGTTAAACTCGATACTTCTTGTGTTTGGATGACATTAAAAGCTCTACGTCACCTTTTATTTACTGTAACTTCCCCTTTTATTTATTCAGGGGAGGCTCACTGAACTACATGTAACTACAAAATGTTTCTAAAGCAGAGAATGCACTCAGCTTTTATTTTATTACTGAGATCTGATCTGAATCCTGACTTTGATGCTCCCCAGTGGTACAAATATACTACCCTTTTTTTTTCTACAAACATAAACTCAATCCATCAATATATTTCAAAAGATGCAGTAATCACAAATAGTACACACATGTGTTTTTGAGGTATTTTGGTTGAAAAAGCTGATCTCCTCAATGTTATTGACTTACCAGAGGTGCCATATTTCTTGCATAGGCAGGTAATTAATGTGCATAAGACTGCACATATAATTATGGTTACTATAACAGCGATGCAGATGGATAGAGTGCAGGATCTCATGCAGTCATCTGAAATGATAATAAAGATTACACAGAAATAAGAATATTATGTAATATGTTAGAAATACACCACCTGAATGATTTGTAGTCAGATTATTAGGGGCTGCTTTCTGCCCTGCATGCTTTTTCAGTGTCACCAATTTGACCAAACTAAGAATTTAAACAACAGTGACAACTAAAGGGATAGTTTGGGTGTTTTGAAGTGGGGTTATATGAGGTACTTCTCCATAGTCAGTATATTACCTACAGTAGATGATGGTCGGCACACCCCCAGTTTGGAGAAACAGACAGGAGTACCAGCACGGGAGCAAAGTAATTTACTGCTGTGGGCGGGGGCAGCAGCAAAACAGATTTTAGACACTTAAAAAAATCTGTATTGTTTTGGCCAAATCGTTGCTCTCCACACACTATAGGAACACAACTGTTAAATTTAACAGAACATGTCGTTATGTGTGGGCTCTCTCACATTTTCAACATCTGTTAAGATTTGAAAAATCTTTTAGTGTGGGCCAGCCTTAAGACACAAAAACATGGGAAAATAGGGTCCAGGTTGAAAAATGCCAAAGTTACCCTTTAAGTCTTATTATTCTTTTTCTGTCTTATCTGACAAGACATGACCTTCTGGAAACACTGAGCCAAAATGGAAAAAAATGATGATTGTATTGAGAAAAGCAACAATGCAATTATGACAGGAAAAAAAACTAAAACAAGTCAGTTTTTAATCCACATACAGAATATAACATATTGATTATTGGCCCACTTTTATAGCAAAACTGTGTGTGGCTGACAAAAAGGCAGGGGAGGTTAAAGCGTGAATGAGAATTTAGGTTTCAGTTCCAGGTGAATTGTTAAAACTCCAGCCTACCTGGTATGTGAATCCCTGTGACCCTCGTCTGGTTTAGCTCAGGCTGGTGAACTCTGCAGGTGACCCTGTGATGAAAATACGAGTTTAGTTTACTTTGTTTTTAAAGGTCCCATATCGTGCTCATTTTCAGGTTCATACTTGTATTTTGTGTTTCTACTAGGACATGTTTACATGCTGTATTGTTAAAAAAAACACATCATTTTCCTCATACTGTCTGCTTGAATATTCCTGTATGCACCCTCTGCCTTTACTGCTACTGCTGGAAATGGGTTTTTACTTGACACATTTTTTACCTTGCGCAGAGAATGCAGGATTTTGAGAATAAACTGACAAACAGATGGGACTTGGGCGATGTAAATAAAGCGAATGACAACGTAGATTTAAAGATGGAACCAAACATACATCTCTTATAAAACTAAGTCTGAGTATTAAACTGAAATTGAACCTGTTGGCAGTCTGCACAGTCAGTCTCTTGGTGGCGGTGAAACATCCCCTGCTGGAATCAGTCTTTGTGTCTCCAGCACTGATGATGTTCCTCTGAGAATCTAGAAAAGTAATCTCAGGCCGTGGGAACCAGCAGTCCACTTCACACTGCAGAGTCACTCCTCCATCTACAGCTGGAACAACTGAGAGTTTTGGCTCGGAGACGGCACCTACACAAACAAGAAGTATACAAGGTGTGCATTGAACATCACTGTCAAAATCACATTTATTATCAGTATGGACAATACGTTAGTAAGCAATATGATCTGGTGTTTGTGAGACATAAAAATCCTCTGTATCATGTGAGCGTGCCCCACTGGCTAGCTCACGGCCGCCGCTGATAACGCCATCCCGATTGACAGTGCCGCCGCGGAAGTGTAGCACCACCCCTACGGTTACCCCTCAGGATAACACTGTTAGCTCTAGCAGTATTGTCATAGTTTTCACTGTTAGCTTTGTTGACACCGTTAGCTGTGAGCCGCCGGCTCAGCCATCGCCATGTTGAGAGCCGTGCGGAAGCAATCCCTCCTCTCTGAATATCAAATTTCTTTATGAAAGAGATCTGAATGCTTCTCCCATTACTGGCCAGCAGCCGGTTAGCTTAGGTTAGCTTAGCTTAGCATGACAACTGAAAATGGGAAAACAGCTAGCCTGGCTTTGTTCTTTGTAACAAAATACACCTGCACATGGCGAGAAATACAAGAAATAGTGCTGCACATAATGTCGCGACAAATTATAAATTTTGCACAGAATAAACAAAGACGTGTTAAATAAAGAGCGTTAGAGGTGCTGTTGGCTGATTTTGCTAGCTTTGCACTGAACCAGGCAAGCTGCTTCCCATTGCAGTCTTTATGCTACGCTATGCTAACCGGCTCCTGTCTGGAGCTTCGTATTTAACAGATTATCAGAGTAGTATCAATCTGCTTCATCTAACTCCTGACAAGAGCGAATAAGCGCATTTTCCAAAATCTCAAACTATTACTTTAATAATAAACCATTCAAACGTACCAATCACACCTGACCATGATCTGAAATAAACATTTAGGCCTGTGCAGCACTACAAGGCGGACCCCTTCTCCATAACAGAAACAAGCAACTCTTACAGTAGGAGACTATAATGCAACTGCATAGCTTTCACTATAAATAAAGTTTTTGGACATACCCACAAAGAGCTCTACTGTAGCGACCACCCGAGGCGGCTTCTGGATCGCCTTGCATACGTATTTTCCCGCATCAGACAGCAAAACGTTGGAAAGCCTCAGCGAGAAGTTTCCGTTCTTCAGTTCGTTCATGATGAGGTTCGTCCTGTAACGGAAGACCGGGTCCTTCTCATCGAAGGTCTCGCAGCCATCCCGATACAGGAAGGTGATGTTTCCTTCCTTGGACCACTCTACTGATGATGGGACGTCACGGCCGCCACGGACACTGATGTGGCAGGGCAGAATGACCGTTTCACCAACATAGGTCCGGATCTTCACTAGTATATCCTCCGAGGCTTCTCCTAGTTATTAAAAAACAAAAACATGGTGGTGTTGGTGAAATTCATATTTTTCTGATCGTCAACAAACTGAAGAAAAGACCTAAACCAACTAGTACAGTGTGTGCATCTTCTTCCTCTGTACCACAGAGCTCCATTGTTGTCCAAAATCAAACCTACATACATTGTCCTGCCGCCAAAAGTATTCACTAGTAAAGGTAGACCGGTTAGGCCGGTTAATCGGCTCCGATAGGACATTTTACAAACTGTCTTTATCGGCGAAACTGGGCTTCGATAGTAGCCGATGGCTGCGCAGCCTCCACCAGTCACGCGGGGACGTACATCACTGTTTTGCATGGAGGCTTCATACACAAAGTCAAGGTCGATATAACGCCACACTATCAGCTCAAAAGAAATCATTCAACTGTTACTTTAACTCACTTACCAATTTGACGTTCTCTCTTCCAAAACACATTCTCAATTCCAAATCGTCAAATACCGCCAACCAACACACGAGGTACCCCTCTCGCGTTACTTTTGGACGGACCGGCGACTGCGTGTCAATATACGCTCGTTACATGCATGGCGTCCTTTCAAAATAAAGTTACGTTTTCACAGGAAGTTACGTTTAGGCAACACAACCACTTAGTTAGGGTTAGGAAACTGTAGTGGTTGACGTTAGCTTCACTGACTAACAACTCACATGACTCAGGATTGACAATAACGAATCACGTGACTGACGATACTAAACGAGTCACGTGACATACGATTGATGTGACAAAATAAGTCGACGTTACTTTTAGTTTCAAACAGGACAGAAATACCGGTCTCCTGGTTGAAAGGCTTGTGCGTGTTCGACCCATGCACCACTCCCCTCCACTCAACAAACATGTCACAGCTCGTGAACTCTGAGTTATTAGAAACTTTCCACTTAGGAGGGCGTGAATACCACAAAAGGGGGGCGTTCATGTGGACTCTTCACATGAACACGGTAAACACCACCACATTTGAAGGCACCAGTAATTACACTCTTTAGGGAATATGAACGAACATTAATGTTTGGAAGAGTGGCATTTAACAATGTCATGGGAGGCGCAACAGAAGTAATCCTGGCCAGTCATATGCCAGAAAACAGCGCTTCGCATATTGTAAATAAATAGAACATATCCCAACAATGTAATCCACCAAATCACACATCAGCATGTTCTCTTACGAATGATTCAAATTCAGAGTGACAAAAAACTGATTTATAAAATTTGCGTATGCAAAAGTAGCCTTCTGTAAAGACGATATCGGCCAAATAATCAGCTATCGGCTTTTTCCTGCTCCAAATTATCGTTATTATATCGACCTTTAAAAATCCACTACTGGTCGACCTCTACTCACTAAAGCACCAACTGTGGATTAATCCACCACTGAAAATATTCCCCAACAAATGCACTATTTCTTCCTGATTGTTTGATAAAAATACAGTGACCGGCTGTTTTAGGAAATTGTTGAGCTGTTGAGTCAAATGTGACACCTTGTGGTAAAATTTGGTAGACCAGTCCGGCCTGTTCTTGTTGCTTAATATCAAACGGGTTAGAAATTCTTTACACCGGCCCAACCCTACCTGGATGAAATTGTAATAACTTTGGTAATCGGCTTCTTTGAACCCAAAATAAACAGATTGTATTGTCATTTAATTGCAATAAACAGATCAAAATGATGCCGAAATAACTACATAATGATGTCGATTTGTAAAAAGTCAAGACAAGAGAACAACTTTTAAAATGCTTGTTTTCTGAATGGAGTTTGGACTGATCAGTGCCAGGCTATGCAGCTGCACGATCAACACTCAACATAACGTCATCTAGGCAGAAATACGGCAGCAACGTTTTTGTTTCTACCTTAGACAGTCTGTGGTTTCTACACAGAGTTTGGTCCGGTCTACAGATATGATGTACTGTCGTAGCTCTGGGTGACCACAGACACATACAAGATTTAGTTCCTCAACTTCTGATTTAACGACGTCAGTGACGTCAGGAGGAGAATCTCGACGCCAATAGGCTTAAAACCAAAGGAGTATGCTGTTGTTTTTGATGCTATACCAGAGGTATTGGAGGTGCTAATATACTGAACAAGAAGTGCTCTAACAGAAATATCAGAAACACACTCAGTTATGTTTCTGTCCCTTCATCTAGATGTTTTTGGTCTTACTTATTAGAGGATATAGAGCGGGAGAATGCTTGGAAAATGTGTGATAAATACTGTATCAATAACAAACTTAAGGAAGTGTCTTTCAAGATATTACATATTTTACCCAGTAAAACTTAAGTGTGGAAATGAGAGTATTTCCCATCTATTTTTTCGCTGTATATATACACAAGACTGCTCTGGATTGATGCAGCCAACTTTCTATTAAAGAAACTTGAGATGAATGTTGAAATAAATGTTTGATGTAATGCTGTATTTTAGTCAAGATAAGATTGAAAATAGCATGCTGTATATCATACAATTATTTATTATTTTTTGGAAAATTCATAAGAAAAAATGCCCAGGAACCAAACCAACTTTCCTGCACTTTGTTACAGTTTTTCTCAGTCGCTTTGGCTCATTTTTCGTTTTAATTCACAAAGCTGTAAGTGCAAATGTCACAACTGTTTGATGGGACATCACAACTCTATTACATGTCTGCAAAAGGTAGTAACCGACCCAAAACAATTCATTCATGCTTCAAACTCATATGTGTGTGTGTGTGTGTGTGTGTCCGTCTCGAGCCTTGACTTCAGTAACTATAGCAACGTTTCTGTGGAATAACGAGCACCGTCATGTTTTAAGAATGTTGGCATCGACTTGCTACCGCCCACACACAAACGTTCTACTTTCGTTTTTGAAATTCGCTTTTAAAAGAACCACACGAACGGATTTTCAACAACATTCATAACCAACACGCTCATTTGTGATCCGTAGCAACGCAAAGTGAACAGTGAATGAGCAGGATACAAACCTTTAACTCCATCGGAGCAGCAGGACAAAACGGCGACGAGCAGGACAAGACGTCCAGGCGGAGCAAAGCCGGAAAAACATCCAAATAAACGGATTCTAAATCTATTAGCGGTTTGAAAAAGCATACATTCAGTGTCTGACAATGGCTTCATGGTTCGTGTCCACTGACGTCCAACAGTTCATTCAATCATAACTTGTCATATTGGTACTACGTCACGATGCGTTCAAGACAGTTGGAAAACTTCAACATCTCATGTGTGTGTGTGTGTGTGTTACAATTAGAAATAATACCACCAACTTCCTGTTTTAGTGAACCAGTGTTCACAACACGGGATTTGTTGAAGATAAACATGAATATAACAAAGTCAAACACACAATAGTTTAAATATCCATTAATAGGCTACAATAGAGCAAAAACACCCGTATTTACAGCTATGGGTGCCTCATCAAAAAGTAAAGTAAGAGGCAACAAGGAAGTCAAACCTCATACTATATGTATGTCACCCATCATTTTGTCTAATTCTAGACATTGTCCGTTAGCCAGGCAAAATCAGTAGGGGGATTACAACAAGCAATAAAATAAGAAAAAATAATGTTTCTCTTAGAAAAATTAAATGAATGTACAGTAAAGTCGGGACTCCACAGCAATTAAACACTGGCATTTTGAAGCCAATAAGTATGAGCAGAATATATGCATGATTATAATAAAATTTTGAAATTTGATATAAGAAAGAAAATGAATTTGAGGTGCAGCTCAGCACTGTGCGTCAAGTTGTTCTAGTCATTAATAAGCGATACCAATTCATTAGTAAATAAATACATTAATTAATTAATTCAAATACATTTTGAAAGTGTATCAGGGCTTAAAACATGATGATATGAATTCATGATGGCCATTCCCACATACATAAATGATGTAAGAACAAAGCTGGCAAAGAGCATAGCAGTTTTAGGGAAAACAAGACACATACTGGACCATAAATCACCGCACATTCTGTATTCTTCACTTGTATCCCTATATCTGAATTACTGTGTGGAAGTTTGGGGTAACACTTATAAAAGCAACTTACAACCATTATGCATACTACAAAAGAGAGCAATCAGGATAGTAAATAATGTGGGATATAGGGAACAAACTGTTTTTAAAGTCACATGCATTGAAATTCATGGATTTGGTCAAATTTAAAACCGCAATAATTATGTTTAAAGCAAGACATAATTCAGTTCCGGGCAATATTCAAAAAATGTTTTGTGACAGGGAGGGTGGGTGGAGGGGCGAGGGGGGGTATAATTTAAGAGGAAATTTGAATTTTAAAAAGCATTGTGTTCGTACAACAAAGAAGAGTATGTGTATTTCAGTCTTTGGGGTGGATTTGTGGAATGGGTTGGGTGATGAGTTGAAGCGGAGCACAAATATAAATCACTTTAAAAAGCTATACAAAAAATATATTTTTGGGAGGTATATGGTTGAGGACGAGTTGTGATAAGGGTTGTGTTAAGAGTTGGTTTATATCTACTTTTTAACTCCAGATGGATATGTGGGTTGTAAATAAACTTGGGATGCTGTTCATATATTTAATTTGTAAATAAATCTGGGATAGTTTATATATTATATTATATTATATTATCATTCTATGATATATGAGTTATTAGAGGAGAAGTGAGAAAGGGGTAAAGGGAAATATAAGTTGTACTTCTACTTACTCCTTTTCGGACACTATTACTCTTGTTTTGTTTGTTATTATTTTGTATCTATTTTTTAATTTTTTTGTTCGAAATAAAGTCTTTCATTCATTCATTCAATAATAAAGAGGGAAAACAACATGTCTGTGATCTTCTAACATCTGATCTAATCAGCCTGAACACACCTTGGAGCTCACCAAGAGTCATAAAATCAGTTTTCTGCAACACTTTGGAATATTAAGCACCTATTCGGCAGCCATTTTGAAAAATGGCTGCCACAGCCCTCAGGCCCCAAAATGAGTAGTTCCCAGGTATCTATATCTTTTCATAACATATAAACCTACGTCTGTGCCAAATGTATTGATCTTAATCACAAAATAGCTAACTGGAATAAAAGGATCTCATAATGAAAATGATAATGACAGCTGACATGTACAGAGAACAAAGCCAGAGGAAAAACAACCACACCTGAACAAACAACCACACCTGAACCAGCAACCACACCTGAACCAACAACCACACCTGAACAAACAACCACACCTGAACCAGCAACCACACCTGAACCAGCAACCATACCTGTACAAGCAACCACACTTGAACCAACAACCACACCTGAACAAGCGACCACACCTGAACAAACAACCACACCTGAACTAGCAACTACACCTGAACAAACAACCACACCTGAACAAACAACCACACCTGAACCAACAACCACACTTGAACCAACAACCACACTTGAACCAACTCAAAACAACACAATGACCTCAACCATTCATTGAACTGCTCACACTAACATGCTGGCAGACATAGCTCATGATGTAGCAGCCTATCAATCAATGGCCACAGCAGGCTAAAGATAGCGTTTTATCTTACTGTGTGTAGCTTGTTGGAGTTGAACATGGAGATGATTTAATCCAACTAATCTGCCAGCTCAGCTCAGTGACAGTAAAAGTAAAGTGTTTATTAATAACCGGAGACACGATTTAATCTCAGAAAGAAACCATCTCTCCACACTGCAAGATGTCACCGGAAGTTTGACCGTTGGAGGGAATTACCTTGGAGGAAGAGGTGACATTTCCCTGTGGTTTTAGCTTCATTTAAGAGGGACAAATATTCACTTGTTTCGTGAACTTCTTCTTCAGATCCATAATTTATTAAATTCAACCGTAAAATCTGAATATTACCGAACTCTTCTTGACGTTTCACAACAATGAGCGCACACAAACCTGATGACAAATATTAAATCTTAACCCCGCCCACCCTGATATTCCAGACTTTTAATTGGCCAGAACTTAAACATAGAAAAATAAAGATCCTTGATTGGCTATCAGGCCTTCCCTTGACTGTACGCGCCTGCCTGATATAAACAATATATTCTTAATCATTTATTCTGATATAAATGCATTTTAAAAAGTTAAAATTGCCTTCAAAATGGCCTCAGTGAGCTTCGGAGGTAAGATATATTTCTCGTGGCAAATCAAAGACAAATAGTACTCTGAATTGTAGCTACATTTTACTACACTAGCTACATTTCATTGACAGCTATGATGTATTTACTTTGTAGATTAAGATATTACATTTATGGTACATGTCATATCATCTTGAGTGTAAAATATGCATGCAAAATATTTTAGATTCAGTGTGATTTACAGGTGATATCATTATAAATGCACTAAGAGATCATGGAAAAAAGACGGCCAGAACTTGCCTGAGAATCATGACGTTTTTACGTTTTCTCGAGCATCAAAGCAAACCAGTGATAGTTATCGGTACATTCATGAGAGCACAGCCAAGAGGGACTGCTAATAGATAATTCGGCTAGTAAATGTGGTGCAAATTTGCTAAAAATACAAATACGGATACTTCCTGTTCACATTCCCCAAAGCACAAGGCTATAAGAACTGCATTTCCAAAACTTAACTACATCATTGTTCCCCAAACAGAATTCAGACAAAGAATAGGAATACGAGTGAAAAAAATTCATTAATATCAGCCTTTTCATGTTACACTGAAAATAACTTTAGGGTGCAGTTCCTATGTTGTTGCTGTAATGACCTACCTCATGAGAATGTAATGTATATCATGCCTGGTTCATTAACCATCTTCTACATGTTTTTGACCCCTCACACCCTCCCATTTATAAATATGTACATTTTTACAAGTTGTAATATCTGAAGACATGTTCCTGATTGATTACAGAAGGAGATGAAAGGGGTATAATGTTGCATTTTGGAGTGGAAACACCCTTTCAAGGAAGCAGAACAGGTCAGAAAATAGACTATTTAACAACTTTAAATTAAGATAACTTGTTGGGAAAACATGCAAGCATGTGCACTGATCCCTAAATAAGCATACTTGATGAATTAAAGACATTTTATTTTATATACATTTCTAAATTGTGATTTTCAGTTCCTAATATTCACTTTGACCTTGGTAACCGCAAATTAATACACTGATCAGCAGATAAAATCAGAAATCTGACAACACGGGTAGTCCTCTTGCGTAGAATCATACATACACATGATTTTATTCTGTTTCCACATTAAATTAGGATTTACTTCAAATGTGTTATTGTACACAGAAAATCAACAGGTGGAAAACCTACAAATACATGGTTTACAAGGACATCAAGATAAAATGAATATATAACAAAACATTGTTAATCTGCTGCCATGATCCTACAGTCTATGAGCGTTGTGCCTATATATGATGTTTACAACAACACAGCAGATTTTAATGCAACAAAGCTGCATGCTTCTGGCGGGAATGTCTTAATGAGCTGCTGTGAAACATGAAGCGTTCTCTCAAAAAGGCACACAGTCAAGGTGCTTTTCTACTCTGACGACAGGGAATCAACTGTCAGTTATCACAACTACACTGTCTCCAGTTGGAATATCGATTAATTGAGAAAACAAAACATACAGTATGCAGGGAAATGAATACACAAGATATTTGATAAATAACACAATTGAAAGATCAGACGAATAAGAAAATAACAGGTACAAAACATTGGCAATATACAGCTTGTAACAGAACATTAAGTGAAAAGGTGTTATACAAGGAAATGTCATTATATAACTGCATTAAAACAAAACAGGAGCATCATATTTTCTCACTCACTATTTCAAAAGCAGCTTTTTAAAGGGGAAATGTTGCACAATACTTAATTAATTGGGCGGAGCATTAAGTGGAGGCAGAAAATGTTATTTAACGCTGGCGAGCAAGTATTGTTGACTTGTTTTTTTAACAATGGCTGAAGAAAATACTAGTTTCTCTCAATATGTTCTGTCACTCGCTCTCCAGGATCACCAATGTTAGTTGAAAAAGTTAACATGAACCAACGGGACCAGATTAGCCGACCCCTACGCCGCTGGAGACTACTGCAGGAGGAGGAGACGGCTGGCTAACGTTAGCTAGCTAGCTAGCTTGTCTGTCACTGGAACTGGCTAGTTAGCTAGATTGTCTGTCTCCAGAACTAGCTAGTTAGCTAGTTAGCTTGTCAGCAGACTGACAAGCTAGCGAGCTAACGCCAGTCGCTACTGAGTCAAATTTAACAACTTAATGCTTCATCCACACACTCACTTCACAGCGTAGGAAAGCACAGTGCTATCGCCAGATGAGTGACAACTTTGTTCAGCTCATTTTCTGTGTTGCATGACAGCATGGTGGAATTAGCAAGCTAAGCTAGCTAAGTAGCCAGCCGTCCGACCAGTGGGCTGGTGGCCAACGGCAGCGCTGTAGAGATAAATTGAGGGCGTATAAATCTTTGGATGCCTATAGTTAACTATCTTTCAGTAAAGTCAGTCAAAAAGAGAGTCGTACAATATCGGAGAAGCGTTTCAGAGATGGAGAGAAAGGGTTGCTAATAGTTTAGCCTTCTGCTAACTGCAGCCATCGGCTCATGGCTGCAGCCTCGAATCACAGTTTGTCATCTCAACTGTGGTGATATCTGGATTCTGGCACCCAACAACACAGCAAGATGACATTTTAGATGTGTAACTTTAGCCCACTGCTAGTGTTAGCCTCCAGTCTTTCCTTTGTTTAGCCTCCAGCTAACACCGTGACGTCATCATGATGTCGACACAAAGGGTGTTCTAAATGAGACACTTCCTGGGTTAATCTCCTCAAGCTTGCAAGTTGTTGTTTTTTTTAAGTATTTCATTAATTGAGAAAGTGAGTTTTGTTCTTAAGGATTACTGCTTTTTTACTAACAATGCAATATGATGTTTCCCTGTTTAGATAACCAAGAAAAAGACAAGATCTGGGCTGCAAATAAACAAAAATCCGAAGCCAAAACCAGAACTTCACTTGCTTATTTTACTACCCATGCTTCCTCTTCATCAGACCTCCTCCCTGCCCTCCCTCAGTGCACCAGCTCCAGCTGGCTGGTGGAGAAAGGCAGGACCCCGCTGACGTAGTAGGCGATCCCCAGGGAGAGCAGGGCGATGACCACCAGCAGCAGCAGCACCCTCCAGAAGCCCAGATCCTCCACGAACTCCTGCCAGGTGGTCCTGAAGCTGGACAGGACACCCTCGCTGCTCTGCAGGTTGGGATTCAGTAAGGAGTGGCTCTCCATCGCACTGGGACACACAGAGGAAATCTCTGTTACAGCCAGTCAACAGATGAGACCTTCACTCCTCCTTTTGCCTCCTATACACAGCTTCACCGAGCTACTAATGGATAGATTCACATATCATATGGCGATATGACAGTATATACCACGTAGCGGTCGAAATGTGTCCGCCGTTTCCACCAGCAATTCTCATGTAATCCCGCAATATTGTAATCGTGATTTGGTCAGTCGTGGAGGAGGACAGTGAAGTTGTAAATACAGAGCAGCAGGAGGCATCCCAACCAAACCAAGATGAGGACGAACTCTGGTTTTGTTTTTGTTTGTTTTGTCAGCTTTCTGAAATGAAAGATGAGCAAATCATCCAGGAAAAGTCCAGTCTTTTTTTCTTTTGGTATACTCAGTGCCAGCCCTGAACAATTCGGTGCCCTAGGCAAGATTTTAGCTGGTGCCCTCTTTTGGCATGCGTGGAAGCTCGCAAAGTGCGCCGTGCCGGGTTCTTAAACAGTGTTAGTTTTGTGCATACGTGATTGACATTGACTTCTTTTTTGAAAAAGATTTTTTTTTAAGATAAAATCTTGTTTTTAAATAAAAAAAAAGAATTAAAATCTGACAAGAATGCATCAGTAACACATTGAAAAAAATAAAACATGGTAAGCTGATATATATATTGATAAATATCTGAAATTGTCTTGTTTGAATAGGCCAAAATTTAACAAGCAACTAAAATATCTCACATACTGTTTTAGCGTACTAAATAGCATGGTAGTACGGAATTTCGGAAGCATGCCCAGTTTATTGATGCCTTCAAATGAAACTCGGGAGCTTGTGTTTACAACATGGAAAATCGTGTACACAACATGCTTGGCGTTCAACTGGTTAAGTCGTGAGAACATTGCTGCTAAGCAACGGCAATATTTACGTTACTGTCGGTGTCTAGAAGCCACGGGGGCTAACAATTTAGCATGCTAGCAAGTGGGTAACATAATGCAGGAAATGCAAGGTCTGAAATGAACTTTTTTCACTTCCTGCCACTGTGGCAGGCAAGTATTATTTTTGCCTGCCACTTTTGAAATCTCTGCACTAAATGAAGGAAAAACATTTTAGATCTGAAGTCATTAAATGTTTGATATATTTTACACAGAAAACATTATATACACAATAAATTACAGTATTCAAATTACACCGTGGCTTCTGGGGGAGCACTGTTTTTCTGGGCGGGAGGGTAGTGTACACAGCAGTACTGTACTTTGTTATTGTCATCTATAGTGGTTATTTGCATAAAAACACACAATTCAAATGATTATGATTATTTAAATATTTGCTTTGATTAAAAAAATCTTCTCCGATCCCAAATAAACTGAAACATGATACAGCGTTCGTATGCGTCATTGTGCAGCGTAACTGTGGGAAAGCATCGATAAGAAGAATCGAAAGTCACAGAGGCATGAGATGCGAAGAAGGCGGACAACTTAAAACCGGTTCACTTTTCCCATCTCTAGTGTTATCCCTGTCTGCCAAAGTGGCGGATGGCCTGATTATTTCATCCGCCTCAGCCAACAATTTACCCGCATTTGGCGGCTGGCGGGTGCTAACTTCAGACCCTGAATGCAATAAAACGGAGCGTTTCATACAGAGGGTGAATACAGGCAGATTCAGACAGACAGTATGAACAGCATGTAAACATGTTTTAGTAGAAACATAAAATACAAGTATGAACCTGAAAATGAGCATGACATTTTTTAATATTTACAATTCAAACTTTCACCAAGTTGACATTCTTTCTACGGCTTCATCTGGCTGCTTTAAATACATAAAGCTTTTTACAGACATTTTTATCGGATCAGTTTTCCTCCCTGTTGGTTTGTTTGCACATGAATGAGCTCCAGTCTTTAGAACTACTGTAAATCATGACACATTATCTCAAGCCCTTATCGCTGCTCTCAGACTAAACAAACAAAGGAGCTGTTTGAGCCTCACTGAACGACACCTTTAGTCAGTCCGGTTTATCTGCTTTGCACGCCTCCACCCGTATCCCTCTGTCCTTCTCACTCACCCACGCAGTCCATCATTCCTCACATTCTCCACACATTTACCTCTCGCTGTCGGCCATCTGCATGGTCTCCAGCTTGGAGTGGGGTCCTCTGTTGAAGCCCTTCACCTCCTGCTCCTCCAGTCCTTCCAGCAGACGGATGGCGTCCTTGTTGACGCCACGTCTCTTCGCCAGCACCAGAGGGGTCGAGCCATTGTGGTTACTATATTAAGCAGGACAACCGACAGACACGCAGCACTGTTAGACCAAAGGAAAGGCTGAGGAAATATTCAGTATGACTACTTAATAAAAAGGAAACCACATTTCAAAACTGTAATTTCATCCGCCAAGTTGGCCAAGTGCCACCACACATTGTTCAAAGAAGAAGGTGGTGCAGCTTTAATTAAATGAAGAAGGCTAGAAACAAAGGAAGGGTTGTATGTATCACAGACTTTCATAAAAGGTCATCTTTGGTGGCTGTTTTGTCCTGTTTTGTATTTATCCAGAGCTCAGTTTAATTTAGTGAAACAGGTTCATAAAATGTGAGGTGCTCTTTGTTTTTTGAACAGTGAAATAAACTGAACCATGACCCAAAATCCAAGGTAAAGACTAAACCATGCTATGACCTGTTTGAGATATTTGAAGTGCTTTTGTTTAATCTCGCTCACATGCTCCTTTGTCCTGACTTAACCTGACCACATGTGCTTATGCTCATGTAAGCAGCGCAAAAAACATGTCAAAACATTGTGGTGTCTTCTCCCTGCTGTTTCATGAATGTACACACTACGTAGTTACTGGTCCAGTGAACTTTATCAGCCATATTCTTTCTTAGCATGGTATCTAAATGCTTCTATAGCATGCTTCCAGTAGTCCAATATATTAGAGCTGCAACGATTAAACAATTTATCAGGAAAATTGTGCATGAATATATAAATAATGAAATGCATAAATACATAAATAAATACATACATTTGAAAATAAATATGAAATAAATCAAGAAAATAAATGCAAAAATAAATAAATGAAAGGTAAATGCAAAAATAAATACATTTAAAAAAGAACAAAAATAAATACATAAAAGGGAAAATTAAACAGATGAGTAAATTATTACAAAGATAAATAAATAAAGAAGCAAATTAAAACAGAAATATCAATTCATGTCACATTTTATCAATAAATGAATGGCTACATTTATTTTTAATATTTATTTTTGCTCCATTTAATGACATATTTATTCATTTATTGAGTCATTATTTATTTATTTTTGATTTGGACAGGTTCTGTCCTCCATAGCTTCAGCTGTAGCATTAGCATCCTCAGCATTGGTTTACAGGTAGCATCAGCAGCCTTTCTGCACCAGTTAGTGCGCCGATAGTAATGTGATGGATTAATACCTGATACTCTGTCATACAAAGAAGACGGTTGGATGTTTTATCATTAAACAACTTGCAAATTCATTAACATCCAGTCACCACATGGACTGTGCAAAACAAAACTAAAGTGTGTAGCACTGCACTAAAACTACACACAAGAATATGATGAGTAAAATATGTTACTTGACCTATATTATATATTATATAAGATATCTTTACACTAAATGCAGTACCTGTGAGGGTTTCTGGACAATATCTGTCATTGTTTTGTGTTGATAATTGATTTCCAAAAATAAATATATACATATATTTGCATAAAGCAGCATATTTGCCCACTCCCATGTTGATAAGAGGATTAAATACTTGACAAATCTCCCTTTAAAGTACATTTTCAACAGATAAATGTGCGATTAATCGGGATTACCTATTTCAATCTATTGACAGCCCTAATATTTATATAAGATTGATAAAAAAATGAGAATCAGATCTTGAATGCAATTACAATGATGCCGAATGGTGTACTATCCTTGAAATGTCTCAGACTGTACTAATGTCAACTAAACATAGACAAATACAATTTAATCTCTTTAATAGAACTTATTACGCTCCACATAGACGGCAGAAAATATACCAGAACTCCTCTGCGGATTACCAGAGTTGTAACCTGTGATGGAGATTTATTTCATTTGCTTTGGAATTGCTATCTGGAAGAATTTTCGAAATACATCACAAGAGTAATAGAGAGAGTACTTTTAAAAACAACATTTCGTCTAACCCCAGGGTCTGAATGTTTGGAGACACACAAGGACTTAATTTGAACCATATTAAAAAATACTTCACATTACTTGCGGGTAGGGATGCACCAATACTGTGCTCATGTACTCGTACTCGCAAAACGGCTCTGATACAACGGCACCGATACCACTTTACGGCAGCGTGACGTTAACCTCTCGTCACCATCTTTCGGGTCCTATCGCACACACTCATGCTCCACCTCCCCAACGGTGTGGGCGAGACGGGCCGGTGGTGTGCCCAACCCCGCGAGCCAGGATAACATCTCAGGCAGCGCGCGCCGGCCCTCACTTTCATTGCGCCATGGGGTTTTGCCCGCACCCTCTGACTCGCGCGTGCGTTAGACTCCTTGGTCCGTTTTTCAAGATGGGTCGAGTGGGTTGCAGACATCACCGCAGACCCCTGGCGCCTCTTATGTGGGCCGAGCCCCGCCCTGGGGGCACCACGCGGTTTGGACGCATTGAGGACAGTCCGCCCCGGTGACGATTTGGCCACGGCCCTGGGAAGCACCTTCGCTCCGAGCCTTTCCAAGCCGACCTAGAGCCGGTCGCGGCACACCTCCTCGTATGCGTGACTCTCCAGCCTGCCGTGTGTCACTCACACCCTCCAGCTGGCTGTTAACGAGGGTCTTTTGGCACAGAGAAGTACTTGTTTCGGTACTCGGTATCGGCGAGTACCCATATGTAAGTACTTGTACTAGGTCGGAAAAAAAGTGGTATTGGTGCATCCCTACTCGTGGGCACAGCTGGGGAAAAGTGTATTCTACAAAACTGGAAATCTGAACATCCTCCTTCACAGAGGCAATGGTTAAATGAATTAACATCCTATAGTACACCTGAAAAGATCCTGTGTAGTGTGAGGAGGAAACCAGCAACGTACGAAAAAATATGGGGCTCTTTTCTGGCTTTACCACCATCATTACACCCCCATGGTGATTAAAGTAGTATGAAAATTTGTCCTACTGTGCTCTTTATGTCTACTTAATGCTGTTATACTTGCTTCAATCAAAACATCTTGTAAAAATAGAGGAGAAAGGTAAAACTCCACAGAACACATAAAAGCTTAAACTTTTATATCACCTTCATTACCTGAAAGGATTCAATTTCTTACCAGATATCGATCTTCAGCCCGTTGGAAACCAGGAACTGTATCGTATCCACATGACCACACAGATGCAGCGCTGTATTTCCTTGATAATCGGTCGCCAACAGGTCGGCCCCGAACTTGTGCAGGAGGCGGCATATGTCCACGTTCCCCCGTGCGGCGGCTAGGTGCAGGCCGGTGCGGCCCCTGTTGTCACGGATGTTGGGGTCGCATCCCGTCTCCAGGAGCCTCTTGGCGAAAGGCAGGTCTCCATCAATGCAGGCCTGCAGCAGAGGCACGTTGGTCTGCGACGAGTCGTTGATGAAGACATAGGACATGTCCGAGTGGGTGTCAGAAAATTCCAGCGTACCTGGATAGAGGAAAAACCATGTCAACATGTCATTCGTGGCTAAACAATAAGCTGAAACTATAAAGCCCCGTAAAGCCGAGGAGAGCTGCAGAGTCAGGTGGTAATTCTCTGTAGGTTCATCACTATGAGTGACACCTTTCACACTGTTTTCACATTGTTATTTGACAAATAATTATTATAAAAATATATATTATATCCGCTTTAACATTCCCTTGTTCCAGCTTCTCAAATGTGAGCATCTATTCTATTAAGTAGGGCTGCAACTGACAATTATTTTCAATATTGGTTAATCAAATGATGAATCGATAAATGGTTTGGTCTATAAAATGTCAGAAAATAATGAAAAATGTCTCTTCCAGTTTCTCAAAGTCCAAAGTGATGTCTTTAAGTGTCTTGTTTTATCAGTCCAAAACCCAAACATATTACGTTTAATATGATATAAAACAGAGACAAGCAGGAAATCTGAAAGCAGCATTTTCTGCCATTTTTGAGTGAAAAATTACTTTTACGATTAATCGATTATCAAATTTAGGGATGCACCAATTCCGGATCGGATATCAGGCCGATACTGACTCAAATAGCTGGATCAGGTATTGGTGACAATGGGGCCAACCTATTGAATTCAATTCTATGTTTATATAGTATATACATTATATACTGGCAATTTCAGTTCCTCTTCAAGTTTTGATGAATTTGATGCTGCATTAAAAAAGGATTATACTTGAATTATAATTCCTGTTCATTTTTAAGATTTCTTACCAAGTTGCTGGTGTACGAATTATTATTTTAATAATAAATATCAATTCATTCAATTTATATCTCTGTTGTTATTTGTCACATTTTGTTTTACAAAGTTAGAAAAGCAATTACAATTATAATTTCACATAAAACAATGATCCCAGTCACTTCCACACAGTGAGGCATACAGCTTATTAATTAAACACTGGTATCAGATCGGTACTCGGTATCGGCCCATACCCAAAGCCCAGGTATCGGTATCAGTATCGGGACTGAAAAAGTCAGATCGGTGCATCCTACTCAAAATAGTTGCAGATTATTTTTCTGTTGATCGACTAATCGAGTAGCTAGCTTTAGTATTAAGTGTAACCAATTGCCCACAATGCATTTGTTATTAGTCACAAATTGTACTGTAAACCACAACTTGAGAGCAACTTCTTAGTAATAACCACGGAAATACCTGATTTTACAAGTTAGCGAGAGCCTTTTGAGCACAACATTAGTTTTGGTCTCATTTAGGAAGGGGACGCAGGTTCAGTCTGGCCATCTAGTCTCGCATAGCCAAACCACATCTGTACCAGCGCTGGAGAAAGTGTGGCCCAGGTGTGTGGGCTCCATCTCTCTTAGTGTTGAACTCTTATTTGGGTCTGCTGTTCTGTGGATGAACCTTGACCTCTGACCTTCATCTGGAGGGCAAAGTTTGAATGATTTCCTATACTGTCAATATTCATGATATAGTGATTTGAGTGTTGGGATAAACCAATGTACATCCCTCAAATTAAGTGTTAAAAAGTATTCCTACAAAACCTGGTCAAATTGTAGTTCAACACACAACAAAATAGTGAATGAGACTCTGGTCTTTCCATATGTTGTCATCTATTTAACACAGAAGTGTACACATAACTAACAACAACAAACCTGTGTGGTCTGTGTAATGTTAACCTTTTATTAATCAGTGCATTTTGTTACCATTAAGTAGTGTGTAAAAAATGTAATACTGTATTGTAACAAAGCAATTTCACATGGACTATTTCTGTACATTAGTTAGCAGTAATTACTGTATTACATTATTAACAGCAAACATTATGTGTAAAGGTAACGTTATAAACCCTAACATGTGTCGGAGCAAAAGGCCCCCAACTTCCATCACCATCCGAGGGGAGGAGGTGGAGGTGGTGGACACTTACAAGTTCCTGGGAGTACATATCAACAGTAAATTGGACTGGACTGACAACACCAAGGCCCTCTACAGGAAGGGACAGAGCAAACTGTTCTTCCTGAGGAGGCTCAGGTCTTTCAACGTCTGCAATATGCTGCTGCAGATGTTTTACCAGTCTGTAGTAGCCAGTGTACTCTACTTTGCATGTTGGGGGGGGTAACACCAACTCAAGGGATGCCAACAGACTGAACAGGCTGGTGAGGAAGGCTAGCTCTGTGGTTGGATCTGAACTGGACGATCTGGAGGTGGTGGCAGAGGGCAGGATGAGGAGGAAGCTGGACGCTATCCTGGATAACCCCTGCCACCCCCTCTATGATGAGCTAGTCAAGATGAGGAGCACCTTCAGCCACAGACTCATCCCCCCTCGGCACAACACAAAGCGCCTGGGTCAGTCCTTCATGCTGGTAGCCATCAGGCTCCACAACCAAGGCTGACCCCCATATGAGAACTAGGAGGACTTTAAGAACTTTAAACATTCACTATCTGCCTTTAAACATACATTATCTACCTTTTAACATGCACTATCAACCTTTGAACATGCACTATCTACCTTTAAACATGCACTATCTGCACTATCTGCAACCATCTTGGACTCTAACCACTGGCGCACTTTACACTTCCTTTACACTAAACATCCTATATACCACTTTATAGACTGCACATTTGTACATATTACATTTATTTATTGCACATACTACATTTATTTATTGACGGACTGCACACACTATGTTCACCCATTCACTCTGTATCTTTTATATCTCTGTTATTGTTTTATCATTTTTGTATACCTTTACCTCTGCTGTGTTTCACTCTGTTTACTGATGTTGCTGCTTTGACACCTGAATTTCCCTCCGGGGATTAATACAGGTTCATCTTATCTTATGTCCTTTAATGTTCACATGAAGTCACAACAACCTATGAAGGAAGCCCTCTCAGCCAGTGGAGCTGACCTTATATATGTTTGTAATGGAAAGTTACATTGTGTAATAGCTAGCTAGCTGTAGCATTAAGCAATTGGCAGTCCTGAAGATGGCAGCAACATGTAATCCCAGTTGCACATTCATCTTTATGACATATATATTTCCGACTCTTCAGAATGACACGTTAGCAGGTGCTAATGATGACAGCTAACGGTGAGAAGCTAGCGGAGCTGATGCTAGCATGCCAGCTAGCGCTGTACACAGCACTGAAACAGATTCATGTGTTATTTAACGATAGTAGAAGCGTGTTCGTGAACTAAACGTGTATTATAGAAGCTTTATTGTTTGTCAGGTGTATTCCTCACCTGTTAATATGTTCCCAGTTAGCAGAGAAAAACACACTTCGCTCTTCTTCGAGCTAACGCTGCTAGCAGTGTTGTTGTGATGCTAGGCTGCTTCTGTTTGCTAAGCGACGGTCAGGGCTCTGTCGTCACCTACTGTCCTGGAGGGGTCATAACAGGAACTACACATGATGAACCACACTCTAGTCATTCGATTGAATCATTTTTGTGGAGTATTTACCTTGTCCAAATCAAGACAGAAGGTGTCAAATTTGTAATTTTGAATAAAAAAAAAAATTGAAAAATGTATTAAAATAAATACAAAAATAAAATTGACTTGACTATTCACATTATTATTTTATTTTGATTAAATTTTTCTGTTATTGTATATTGGACATATCATTCAGCTCTATTTTTAACAAAATAACAACTTAGTAAGGTTTAGACAACAATCATCATTCAATCATTATTATATTATTATAATTCATTATTATTATTAGTAGTATAATAATAATATTGGAAGCCTATTTCTGCCAGGACAGGACAATTAAAAATACTTATAGTTTAAAACTGATATATTGAACATATTTTTATTGTATTTTCTTTTCAATTTTATATTCATGTTTCTTGATTTTTGCAGTACTTATTTTTATTTTATTTTACTAGGATTATTGTTATGCATCAAAACACCAATGAAAATTCATTGCATGTGAAAACTTACTTGGCAATAAACCTGATTGTGATCCTAAATCAAAATTATATGTTTGTAAGTCTTTTTAAGTCAATATCGACTTGCTATCTCAAAACTATGACTATAATATTCCAAACTTGAACTCACTATTTCATAATTTGGATTTAAGAAGTCAAATATTTGACTGTTCTCATAAATTTGACTGGGAAAAAAAATATTTATAGTATCTGATAATCTTGATTTACAATCAGTACTTGTATTTCTATCATTGCTACCTTTTATTTTCCTGATGGAAATGGGATTAAAATGGGTTATGTGGTGATAAATTAATCTTTGTCTTGTTGTTGACATGTTACAAGACTTTCTGATTTTCTCTTGATTTGTTCCAGTTGTCTATTGCAGTGGTTCCCACACTTTTTTTAGACCCTTTCAAAGTAAAGTTTTTTCATGGCACCCTAAGCCACCCAACCCCCAATACAATTTTAGATTTGATATCATATTTTATTATAATTTATTTAACATTAATATTCTGATAAAAATATAATGGCAGTTTTTTTCTGCTTGTAATGTGACCCAGTGACTCCAAATACCATTACCAGGGGGAATTAAAAGCTTATTTAAAATTACATTAGAGAAGTTTTCCAGCCTGGGAAATAAATGCAATTCTGCCAAGTTCAACATCTGATATCTGATAACTGCTTGGTTTTGCAACAAGGCAATACAATCAGTATCAAGCTACAAGGTGTTAATGTTTTAACTTGCCAAGCACAAAACAATCTGATCTCAAACATTATCTTTACACATGTAATATTCTCAGTGGAGTTTACATGTAAAACACATTAAAACACCTGCTGCTAGCATGAAAATAATTGTTTTATGAATAATAACTCTGCTTTAGAAATCCCCAGTTAGTTTAGAGACTTTATTTCAAAGTGTGTGAGCACAGAAATACACATTACAGAAACATGTTATTACCATTTTATTGTTATAGATCCTCTTTGAGGAAAACTGCATTTCTTTTTCTGTCACTCCAGCATGCTGCTGCATAAAACATTTCAACTCATCTCAGCGTTATTTATTTTTGAAAATGGGGTAAAGACCAAACAGACAATAAAGAACGGTTGTTGCGTCTGTTAAATCATCAGCGCCGAATACATTTTCCATATAAAAACATAATCCTAAAGGCATTTGTTGTTTCATAATATTTAATGTACACATCATTATCTTCCCATTCCCTCCCATCTCAGTAAATAAAACCAGGGGATAGTATGATTTACGTAAAATAATTACAATCTAGATTACAAAAACCACAAAGGTTGATGAAAAATAAAAATAAAATAAAAAAGAAGAAAAATGTGACATAGTAATAAAATCATGGCTACCAGCAGAGAGACAGAGCTATGTGCTAGACATGGTGGTCATAGTGGTTACAAGTAGCTCTCACTGTCCATGGATAACTGTACATCGCTAACCAAAGTGATGAATTCTGTCATACATATGGTTGCATTTACAGACAGAAAATCCTCCTCTTTCTTATCCAAGGACAGAGAAAAGACACATAGACTGGAAAAAAAAATAAAATAAAATTAGAGCTAATAGCTTTATAGACTTTTGCTCCGACATACTTTGGTGGGAAATACAGTAAGCACTATGTACAGCAATAATTAACAATCTATCAGAGACTGTTTGGTTTCCAAATTTAGTGTGAGTGAAGGGTGATTTAAAAAACAACACTAGTTTGGTCACAACATTTAGATGAAAGAGTGTGAAGGTGGAGAGGAAATAAGCCCATTTATTTGGTTTATTGTTCTAACCCCATGTGAGTTCACATCAGTGCAATATATATATATGAATGGGTCATTCATTACTACAGTTAGCTGTTGCAGAGGTTCTGTTTTGTTCCTTTTTATTGCATGTTTTAATATTTTAAATGTTGCCTTTCAAGTCAGCTGTCATGGGTATTGTAGCACCATATTTATATTGTGAAATATACAGAGATCACAGGCGTATGAAACATGAAAAAATATAAAGTTAAAGGACTGCACTGGTCATTTTGCATGTTTTTGCACAATAACGGTGTGGCAAAATATTCTTAACTCAAGGTCCATCTACTAGCTTCACTAGAAGATGGATTTTACTCAGAAAAGCTCAGGCAAAAAAAGCTTATTTTGTCAAACTATCATTTCCAGGCTCATCATACTTTACACATTTAGATAGATTCCCTAACTTCCAGACTGTCATTGGTTTGAAATCATTTCTGTAAACTATGAAAATCAACTTGTAGAGAATTGTAACTTGCTTGAAGGAATGAAAATCAATTAAAGAGGACCTGTTGTGCTAACTTCCAGGTGCATACTTGTATTTTGGGTTTCTACTAAAAACATGTTAGCATGCTTTAATGTTCAAAAAAAATGCTTTATTTTTCTCATACCGGCTGTGCCGCAGCACCTCTTTTCACCCTCGGTCTGAAACACTCTGTTTTAGCACCTGTCTCTTTAAGACTCCTCCCAAAAAGCCCAGTCTGCTCTGATTGGTCAGCTGGCCCACACTCTTTTGTGATTGGTCAACCGAACTCAACTCTTCAGACTGCGTTCCAGCTCCGCTCTAACTAGCTTTGTTTGAGGGCGTGCCAAACTAGCAATTAGGCAGGTATTTGCAAAATGTGTTACTCGGTGACATCACTACGTTACAGACGAAGAGGCGGGACTTCGATCAATGATTTTTGTTGTAAGAAAATCAAATCAAAAGGAGCAAACATGGAAATTATCAAAAGGATATTGAAAAATATGGTTCTTTTCTGATTAAAAATGTAACTGTATACATTTTGCTGCTTTTCTTTTGTTCTTAAAGTATGTTTTATTCTTTATAATTTTCTCTTAATTGTGCTTCTGATGAAGTAAAATCTGCTTTAAAAAAGTTGCACTTTGGCAGGTAACTTTTACACATCTTTAGTGATTACACACTAAAGAAAACATACTTATTAATATCCTATTCCATTTCTGCCAATAGATCCCCCTAAATGTAACACGTCGTTCCTTTAATTGCAGGAAGACGGACACTAACAACAACAATAATTCAACCTATGCGCACTAATTGTTCATACTTTCAAGCAAGTCTCAAATCTCAGTAATTTGATTTGAATAAAATGAATAACCAGTGGAGTCATTCCTGCAAAACACGCAAAACAACCAGCATGTGTTCAGAGGGCGCAGCTTTTAACGTAACATAACATCACTGCAGTTAAAGTGGTTGTAGCCAGCAGTAAATACAAAATAAGCAAAAGTTTTATTCACTAAAAAATGTGTTTGAACCAGAATCAGGTGATTCTACTTCAGTTAGATCAGTTCACAAAAGTTAGGATTCCACCAACTTTCAAACATATCACCACCATCTGAACTGACTTATCTGAAGCAGACGTCCAGCCCTGATGTGCGAGCGGCGCAGTGCGATCCAAAGGCACTCTCCGAGGTAGCCGGGAGTGATTCTCGCCACAACCGTAACGAGAAAACAAGACAAACACAAAGAACATAAACAATAGCACCATTGTCAGTGATAATCTAGAGAAGAGCACTGGAGCTCTTCTCTTTCCATTTCCTCCCTCCAACATTTTTTTTTTTTTTTTATAATAATAAGCCATTCTTTCCTAAAAGGGATCAAAAACTCTAAAAACTGAGTCGATGTTGTTCGACTCGATTCTGAAACCATCAGAGAAGCAGGAGAGGGGCTCATTTTCAGTCAGTCACATGTTCTTTTATAGATTTCTTTATAAATCATCTCTCTTTTTTCCCTTGAGGTGTTAGTATATCACCTCCATCCCGCCGCTCCTCCTCCTACTACAAGAGCTTGCTGCAGACTTGGCAGCGGCTGACTCTGGAGCGCTCCTGGCCTCCCTTCAGGGTCTCCTGTGCTGGCGAGTAGACAAACTCCTGGCTGGGCTCCACCGTGGTGAGCCAGAAGCTGTACTTGTTGGCGAAGTAGTGGCAGGAGCCCTTGGCCCCGTTGCACTCGATGAACGGAGTCGCGCGGAAATCCTCCAGGCAGGAGCCGGGAGACACCAGGGACTGACCGCCGCCCTCAGCGCCGGCCGCTGTGTGCTGCACAGGAGAAGAAAAAAGTTCATTATTATTATTATTATTTTCATTATTATTATTATTATTATAATTACTATTTTTATTTTTATTTTTATTTTTATTTTTATTAATCATGAATTTCATTGTTTCCTTAAGACTACAATAAAGTTACTGCATATCAACATAGAATAACAAATATTAACCGGAAGTTGAGGAAGAGAAATTATGGTGATAATAATAAAAAAGAATAAAATAAAAAAGAAATATTAAAATAAAAAATATAAAAATAAAAAATATAATAAATACAAATAATAATTGGGAATAAAAGAAAATTATTATTATTATTATTATTATTATTACTACTATTTTTTCTTTTTAATTAAGCTTTCTATTGTTTCCTTAAGAAAAATTACCAAAACAAGTAATATGTACATAAAATAACAGATAGTAATTGTGAATTGAAAAAGGAAATATAAAAAAAACAAGGGAGGAGAAAAAAATGGTAATAATAATAAAAAGAAAAAATAATAATAATAAAAGAAAAAATAAATGAGAAATATAAAAAGAAAACATTATATTAAAAACAAAATATTAAATAAAAAGAATAAAAATAACAATGATATTATTATTATTATTGTAATAATTATAATTATTATTGTTACTATTATTATTAATAATAATAATAATAATAATAGAAAAGTTATTTTTTTTTTATTATGCTTTTTATTGTTTCCTTAAGAAAAATGACTACAACAACCTGAACTATAACAAATAAATTAATATGTACATAGAATAACAATTACTGTAAAGTGAAAATCAAAGTATTAAAAAGCAAAGGAGAAGAACAAAATGGTAATACAAATTTAAACAATATAATAATAGTAATAAATAAGTAAATAAGAAATATAAAAATTTTAAATTAAATACATATACATCAATAGAAATATATATCATGAATAAAATACAATATAGTAATAAATAAAAAATATATTTAATTAAAGAATAAAAATAAAAATAATAATAAAATAAAATAAATAAGAAATATAAAATATAATGAATACAAAAGCAAAAATTTGAAATAAAAGAAAATCAATAATAATAATAAAAAGAAGAAAGTTAATTATAGAATTATTCTGCACTAACTGCAAGAGAGCAAAATGCATCACTTCTTGTTTGCAGACATCTGTAATTTCTTCATCTATTAAAACTAAAAAAAACTACAGATTTAAATCTTAGTTTTCTCATTGAACTTGTCTTGCTAAAACTCGTCTTTATTTGTAGGCCTCATTATGAGGAAATGCTTATTCATAGTTTACCATGAGGAAGGAGTATCCTATCCAGAGACTCCTCCAGCCGGGAGGACAGGTGGGGATGGTCATGTCCTGACTGTGGACCGCCACAGCCAGAGACGGAGCCTCACACACAGAACACCTGGATGGAAAGAGCTTTGTTTCATATACGTACATCTACGGAACATTTATTCATAATACGAGCGGTCCGAAACGGCTGCCAGTACCTGCTGATGTAAGGCCGTATCTGCTCCTCCGCCACAGGCATCATGGGTATGGGTGCGGTCGTGGAGAGCCAGTAGGATTTGTCGTTGCGGCTGGCGTAGTAACAGACCTCGTTGGGGGAGCAGTAGAGGAAGGGGATGGTGCTGAACCTGGGGAGGCACGACCCTGGCTGACCTGAGAGAGAGAAAGAGAGAGAGAGAGAGAGAGAGAGAGAGAGAGAGAGACGCTTGTTGATGGTGATCTCCAATTTGGGCAGAAGAACAGGCAACAATATATATGTTAAAAACTAAATCTGGTTCTTCTTCTTCTTCTTCTTCTGAGTCAACGTTAGCTGTGCTAAGTTTGTACATAACTGAAAGGGTTAGTTCAGGTTTTTTGAAGAGGGGTTTTATGTATACTCCCGTGAGGTAAAATGACTGCTTTGTGAATGGACCGAGGATACAATAGTTTTAGCTAGTTTTCAATCAGTTTTTATTTTCTTTTAGTTTTGACTTTTCAATTTTATTTTAGTTTAGTTTTAGTTCGTTTTCAGAGTGTTTGCTAGTTTTAGTTTAGTTTCACTTTGTCAGAGAGGTTTATTTTCATTTTTATATATTTAGTTTTAGAGTCGGGTTTAATATCTCAGAAGTATGTAGATATGCAGATACATATAACATACATGAAGTGTGCAGGAATGGCCACAATGTTTAATGTTTAATCTTCGCACTACTTTAGTGAAGCAATTGCGACATAGCGCCGTCTAATCTGTTCGGTTTCTGTGGTTCAACGTCACGAGAGTTGACGGAAATTAATGCCGTCTGCTTTTTGCGTTAGTGATATATTAGAGCTAAAAAAAAATAAATTTGTCATTCATTTAAAGGGACTATTTGTAACTTTCAGAATTGCTTCTTAACAGCGACACCTGTGGCCGTGAAATCAACGAAAGTCAGCGTCGAGCTCGCGCTGGCTCGCTCTAAATATGTCTGAACGAGCATCGCTCAACACAGTGAGGTAAAAGCACAATATCACTCTATATTTCAGCTGCTTGGCAGTAATGTTAGCTGACCAGACCAAGGTCTCTCCATGAACATGATTTAGATCTGATCCTAGTGTTGGCTTTTCCTGCCTCAGCGCAGGCTGATGCAGCGGGGCTCTGCAGCGTGTCTTCCTGCTCTCCCCACCGGCAGCCATGTTGAGATCAGTTGAGGAAATACCAAGCACCGCCTACCAGCCAGAGCACAGCCAATAGGAACGCTCTCTCTCTCTGAGAGAGATAGATTTTTTAAAGCCTGGAAACAGAGCCATGAGGAGGTGCAGAAGTCTTTCAGAACACTTGAATTACAATATGCTGAAAGGTTATTATGGAATGTTTGCTCAATGATGCCTAAAAAACTGTTGCCTATTGAAGCTTTAAGTGAGATTTCTGTCGTTCAACACTCATTTCTCAGCCTCACGTTTCAGCTGTGATGGATAAAAAGGGTCTCTCTCTTGAGCTAAGCTGTGCCAGACTTTGTATGTTTTCTTTTTGCAGGTCACACATAAAAGGCTGATAAAGGCAAAACCACTTCATAAGACTGTAACAACATCTTCCATACCGAGGTCCTGGTTGTGTGCCTTCTCCTGTCCCTCCACGAACAGCAGACTGTATCCGTCCCACAGCTTGGCCATACCCTGAGGACACATGGGAACCTGGGAGTTCTGGCTGTGCTTCACCAGAGTGTAGCCGATGCTGTAACTGCGGCCGACGCCGCCGGGAGGGCCGGGACGGCCGGCATTACCGGGGGAACCTGAAGGAGAGGAAACGACAAGAAATTTGGGCAGCTGTTAGAATTGATGTTCGTGGGGTCGGGAGTGTTTTCCATATTAACATAGAAGATTTATGGGTTAAAAGAGATTTTTTTTCTTTTAAGCATTTTATTGTTGTGTTTTTTTATGGTAATATTCAGCATTTCAATGTTTCAGCTTCAGCGGTCACAGACTGGAAGAACTACAGACAAAGCGGCATCAAAAGTGTTGAATAAAAATTGGAAAAGTTGTTTTTCTTTTGATCCACTGAGAAGCACACTACTTCGATTATATTAAAATGTTTCTATTTTTTAGCTGTGATTCTCATTGTAAAACTTTTCTCTTTTCATGCACCATATATAAGATAATAAACAAAAATATAATGTGTCTGTGTCTGTCTAAAGAGTAAACAGCTTTTTAACCCCAAAACTGAAGCATCATCTGCATCCATCTTTTAAAATTTCACAACATTTTAGAGATAATGAACCTCTTTTTAGGAAATATTCTGTAACAGATTACATGATATTATGAAATTATGTATTACATTTGTCAAAACTGTGATAAAACATCAACACATTAACCATGACATTCATATGAGGTAAAACACAGTCTAACGATCATTATTATTACTATCAAATAGAAATATTAGTATTTATGTAGTATAGAGGACCACAAGAGTCACGGAAATAGTACTAAAGCATTTATTGGATTAGTAAGAAATTGTACCATAAAATAGGCATTAATAAATGTATTTGCAAATGTATTTATTAATCTATGAATAAATGGACTAAACTACAAAGTAATTCATTATTTGACAATTTAATGGGCAATAACAAAAGAGTTCTAAAAATAATTTATAAATTAAATATTAATCCATCAATAAATAGTTCAAATTAAGAGGAGATTTCCAAAAAACACCATAAAACACTTAATAATTTAAAAATACACAATATAATGGAATTTAAAAATCTATTTGAAAATGCAATTTAAAAAGAGAAATAAATAACTGTATTCACCAGTTGAATTAAAATACAGTTTTTAATCAGGCATTTAAAAGGGGTAACTTCCATTTGCATTAGCATTTAGCAATAGCATCCCTGCTGCTTTTGCTACACTTATTAGCTAATGGTTTTGGACCATGGAGTCATCCAACTTCTTTGAATTTGGCCTCTCTGTGACACTTTGGGCCTTGCTATGGTAAAATGAGCTAAAACTAATTAGTCCACTTATTCACAGAAATATAAAAAATATAATGAATAAATAAAAACATTTGAATAAAAGAATAATAAATAATAATAATAATAATAATGTCAATAATTATAATAATAATACATTATTTTTCTTTTTTTAATATTAAGCCATTTATTGTTTCTTATATAAGAAAAATGAACTAAACCATAACAAATTTAGTAATATGTACATAGAATAACAGAAAGTGAAATATTAAAAAACAAAGAAGGAGAAAAAAATGGTAGTAATAATAAAATGAAAAAATAATAATGAAAAATAAAAAATAAAGGAAATATATCAAAAAACATATTAAATAAAAAACATAACATTTTAAATAAAATAAAATAAAAACAATTATTATTATATTAATGATAATAATGATAATAATAATTATTATTATTATTATAGAAAAGTTAATTATTTTTTCTTTTTTTATTATGCTTTTTCTTTTTTCCTTAAGAAAAATGACCACAATAACCTGAACCAAGTAATATGTACATAGAATAACAATTACTGTAAATTGAAAAAAATGAATAAATTAATTTGTAAACAAAGTTATTCATTTCTATTTTTTTTATTATACAATTAGTTAATAAACTATTCAAAGCTTCATTACTATTTCCGTGACTCTCGTGGTCCTCCATAATATAGCGACACTGTAATAACTTGAGTCTACAATTTAACACAAACAGGTTTTATTATGTTTTCTACCAACTTGTTGCAACATTTGTTATCAGTTGCTTCAGGATCTGAAACTAAACAGACACAGAGTGAGACAGACTGCTGTACTGACCTTGTTCTCCCGGGATTCCAAGGAAACCGGGGGGTCCGGCGTCACCGACAGATCCTGGAAAACCGGGAGATCCAGTCCTGCCAAGTTTACCCACAGGACCGGGACGACCCTTAGGACCTGCAGCAGGAGAGAGACCACGTGTCCAGACAGCCATTTATTTTCATTTCTAATTTCATATTTATTATGTTTCTGTCTCTCTGCACTGCAAAGCACCCTATATTAACTGTACTTACTCATCACAACCTTTATATACATATCATATATATATAAGGGTACATATATCATATGTATTAGGGGTGGGAAAAAAAATCTATTCCCTTATGTATTTGAATTTTTTTTTTTACGATTTTGAAATAGATGTTTTAATGCTAGAATTGATATATTTGCTTCATTTGAGTCTATCCGGAGGTAGAAGGATGTTACTGCTTTTATTGTTGAAGTCTGAGTAACGTGACGTCATATCCATTCCGTATCCGTCAACCAAAACAAACCGCCGCGAGCCAAAATGAAAAAGTATAAACCGTTGGAGGGTCAGCGTGGATACGACCTGCACCCTCACATGTTAAATCCAGCGTGGTAAACACTACACATCCAGTAAAGGATGGAAACACTTTGGGTTTCACACATTGCAGGAAAAGCAGAGCTAGACATCACGACCCGACGACGTAAAAGTGCCCACAAGGAGGAAAAAAATAAAAATAAAATTCACAGGGAGAAGCGTTACGGGATGCTTCACAAGTTAAACTCACTCAGCTATACAGCTGCTAGAAAAATATTTTTTTCCTCTCCTTGGTCTGTCGGAAAAATGGCATGGCACCCCCGCTGGTTAGCTTAGCTAAGCATAAAGACTGGAAACAGGGGGAAACAGCTAGTCTGGCTCTGTCCAAAGGCAACGAAATCCCCCGACCAACACCTCTAAAGCTCACTATTCAACACATTATATCTCGTTTCTTAATTTCTTGGAAGTCTTTGCAGATTTTTTTCTTCAACCTTTGAACAGAGCTAAGCTAGCTGTTTCCTCCTATTTTCAAGCCTCATATTTAACACAGACATGAGATATAAAAATCAATCTTCCCTTCTAACTTACGGCGTATTTCACAAATATTTAGCTGTTTCTTTAAATACCACAAAATAAAATAAATAAAACATATTCTGTTTCCTAGAAGCAATGGTAATGTTATTTAGATATACAAGGATGAGGAAATAATAATAATAATAATAATAATAATAATAATAATAATAATAAAGATATATTAGTAAACAACAGTGTCTTTAACATGGCAAAGATCATTAGAAAATGCTCACCTTGACGTCCGGGCAGTCCAGTCTGACCATCTGATCCGGGACTACCGGAACCTCCGCCTACACCGGGGAAGCCCGGATCTCCGTAGCGGATTTCTCGCGGTGGCGAAGGCAGCCTGGGTGCAGGTAAACCCTTACGACCAGGACGCCCTGGAGAGGGAGGGATGGAGCGAGGGAAGGAGGGAGGAAGAGTGGAGGGTGAAGGGAAAATACAGGATGGATATGTGACATCATGGATCACATTCCACTTCTACCTGTGGAAAGTCCTCCTACCTCGTAATCCCTTGGGTCCTTTGTTTCCATAGTAACCAGAGTCACCGGGGAAACCCTTGAGACCAGGACTTCCGCTGAAGCCAGTCTCACCTCGTCCTCCTGAAAAGCAAAAAATAGGATGTTTTTTTTTATCAGTAAGAAACACAAACATTTTAGATTTTCATATTTATTGTTTAAAGACTGTTTGGATCCACCTGACCTTTGAACCCGGGGCTGCCGGGGAGGCCGGAGCCTCCGGGGAAGCCTGACTCTCCTTTCCTTCCGGGGGAGCCGGGGAAGCCTGGGAGCCCAGAGTCTCCTCTGTCTCCCTGGGCTGTGCCTGGACCAGGCGGCCCAGGAGGACCCGGAGGACCTTGGAAACCTGAACGAGAGAGGGGACGAGAGGGTAAGGAGACGAGAGGAGAGGAAATAGGAAACGAAACGAAACAGGAAAGAAATTGGGTTGAGAGAAAGGAAGGAAATCAAAGAAGAGGAGAGGAGAAGACAAGAGAAGAGAAGAGAACAGAAGAGAAGAGAAGAGAAGAGGAGAAGAGAAGAGAAGAGAAGAGAAGAGAAGAGAATATGAGAGAAGAGAAGAGAAGAGAAGAGAAGATGAGAGAAGAGAAGAGAAGAGAAGATGAGAGGTGAGAAGAGAGGAGAAGAGAAGATAAGAGAAGAGAGGAGAGGAGAGAAAAAAGGAAGGGTAGGGGAGAGGAGGGAAAGAAAGGAAAGGGAATTGGGTTGAGAAAAAGAAAGAAATGGACAACACAGGGTAGGAATCGAGAGGGGAGAGTAAGGAAGGAAATCAAAAGAAAGGAAAGGAAAGGAAAGGAAAGGAAAGGAGAGGAGAGGAGTGGACAGGAAAGGTAAGGAAAAGGAAAGGAAAGGAAAGGAAAGAAATCAAAGAAAAGAAAGGAATGGAAAGGAGAGGGCAGCATAGGAAAAGAAAAAGGAAAGGAAAGGAACAGAAAGGAAAGGAAAGGAAAGGAAAGGAGAGGAAAGGTAGGGAAACGGAAAGGAAAGGAAGGAAATCAAAAGAAAGGAAAGGAAAGAGAGGACAGGACAGGAAAGGAATGGAAAGGAAAAGGAAAGGAAAGGAAAGGAAACTGGACTGAGGAAATGTATTTACCATACTCTCCATCCAGTCCAGGGAGGCCAGGGTCTCCAGAAGGTCCTGGAATATCCGACCCGATAGTCGGACCAGAAGGTCCAGGCAGACCAGGGAACCCTTGGCGTCCAGGACCACCTGACACACACACACAGACACACAGACACACAGACACACACACACACACACACACACACACACACACACACACACAAACCAGCAGCCATTACTCCCACCTTTCATATTATTTTCTTTATACTCAACCTGCATTTTTAAATTTCCTTGAAGTCTATGTCACCTGATTCTCCTCTCTCTCCCTTCGCTCCGGGGTAGCCTGGAACTCCTGGATAGGAGACGCCTCTCTCTCCCTTCAACCCTGGAATACCAGGAGCACCTTCCTGACCTCCTCCACTCACACCTGGATACAGATACAACAAAACACTCAACAGCAGCTCCTCTTCAACATGATTAATTTATGTATATATAATCTCTAAAGACTGCCTAGGCCATGAGAAGCATAACTCCGGTGTGTAGTGAGGTCCTTGCCTGGGGTTCCAGGGAGGCCTTTAGGTCCACCAAGGCCATTAAGTCCATCCAAACCAGGGGATCCAGATAAACCTGCAAAAAGACAAAAGTGTTTGTCTGCAGCCTCTGCTCGTATCCTTCCCTGTTGTGTTACCTCATCGCATTCGGAAACAGAAAGTTAATATTTCTCCCACCTTTGGCTCCAGGACCTCCAGGACCAGCAGGCAGACCGGGAGACCCATCAGATCCTCTTCTTCCTGGGAAGCCGGGCTGGCCCTTCGGCCCAGGGAAGCCAGGGGAGCCTGCAGAGGGGACAAGATGTTACTATCTGACTGTGTCTTCCTCTATCTCTCCATCACCCATTGTCTGTCTCTCTCACCCATTATTCCAGGCCGTCCTCCTTCACCAGGACCTCCCTTCGATCCAGGGAAACCTGGACTTCCTGGAAAGCCGTTGTCACCGGGAGCGCCGTCATTGGCACGTCCACCTGAAGAGAGACAAGGGGATGTATTAAAATGTATTATAAGTATTCCTTGTAGTCCAACTAGAAGCAAAAAGCTGGCGTAAAAATGAGATGCACTCACACACACAGTTTGGGAGCTGCTAAAGTATGAATCAGCATAAAGCATTTTATTCACCTATTTTTGTATTTAGAATGTGAAGTTTTCTTGTTATTTAATGAATCACTTATTTAATTATATTTAAGTTATAACATTGTATTATATTTCATTAATCACTTATTTTATTGTATTTAAGTTGTACAATTTTATTCAATTGTATTGTTATTTTATTAATCGCTTATTGTATTGTATTTAGGTTGTATTACTTTATTCTATTTTATTATTTCATTAATTATTTATTTTATTGTATTTAAGATGTAAAATTGTATTAAATTTTATTATTATTATTTTATTAATCACATATTCTATTCTATTTAAGTTGTTGAATTTTATTCAATTTTATTGTTATTGAATTAATCACTTATTTTATTGTATATACGTAATATGATTTTATTCAATTTTATTATTACTTTATTAATCACTTATTTTATTGTATTTAAGTTGTAAAATGTTATTGTTATTTTATCAATCGCTTATTTTATTGTATTTAGGTTGTATAACTTTATTCTATTTTATTATTTCATTCATTATTTATTTTATTGTATTTAAATTGAAAAATTGTATTCAATTTTATTATTTTATTAATTACTTATTTTATTGTATTTAAGTAGTTGAATTTTATTAAATTGTATTATAATTAATTTAATAATAATTTATTTTATTGTATTTCAGATGTACGATTTTATTCTATTTTATCATTATTTTATTAATCACTTATTTAATTGTATTTAAGTTGTAAACTTGTATTCTATTTTATTGTTATTTTATTATTTATTGTATTTAAGTTGTTAAAATTTATTCTATTTTATTCTTATTTTATTAATCTAGTTTTTACTTCACCCTGTTTTACCCTGTAGTAAAACAGGGTCAAAAGCTGTTATTATAGCTTTTGATTCTATTTCATTACATTTTTATAATTTCATTGTCTCACATGTATTGGTCTCAGTCATCTGTGAAGCACTTTGAACTGCACTAACCTGTATGCAAGGTGCTATACAAATAAAGTTTGATTAACTGATACAATTTTGTATAAAGAAATGTGAATACATAACTTGTATATTGCGGGTTTTAACAATGTTTTCTAAAGTTAAAAGCAGTTTAAAGGAGCTTGTGTTGGTCATTCCAGAGGAAACACAGTGATATTTAGGTAAGGTGTGGTTGTGGTTAGTCTTACCTGGGAAGCCTGAATCTCCGGGCTGGCCTTTAGGTCCTGGACTTCCAGGATAACCATAACTTTCTCCAGGTACACCTGAGGAACAAAACATGTGAGTCAAAGGATGGATTTATGTATTCATAAATAGATGTTTTTTGAGATATTTACACTTACCTTTTCCACCGGGTCGACCAGATTCTCCAGGGTTGCCAGGGAAACCAGGTGCACCATCGTCACCCTGAAAGAAGCCGTCAGAACTTGAGTCTCATCGGATGAACCTGTTGCATGTTTACGTTTCTAAGTGTCAAGTGTTTCTTTACCCTTGGTCCAGACATGCCGGGGAATCCCATGATTCCAGCTTCTCCCTTCGGTCCGGGGAAGCCTGGAGTGCCTGGTTGCCCGGGGAAACCAGGCTGTCCTGGCGGTCCTTTACTCTGCTCAGCATAACCAGGAAGTCCAGGCAGACCCTGGCGACCAGGCAGACCTGGCAGACCTTTGTCACCTGAAACCACGTTTCAAATCACGTTTCACATATACGGCCTGTGTCTCAGTTGTCAGTAGTAAAAAGAATAAACAGGAAGTAATGTTACCTCTGGGTCCGGGGAAGCCAGGAATGCCACTGGCTCCGTTGACTCCGGGTTCTCCTTTCTGCGCAAACACTGACCTGTAAATAGGACCGGGTGGGCCGGGGGAACCGGGGTATCCTCTCTCACCTACAGTAAACACACACGGATGTTAGCGTGACTCTATTGGCCTGTTGTGTATCCTTGTGACTTCACTGACTTGTATCCATTTTTTTGACAACTTTGACCAGTGAAAATAGGTTAGAGGTGTGCGAAAGTAGAGCCAGGGTGAGCCATTTTTCAAGCAAGCGACACATTAATCAGCCTGTTTGCTGGTGCATGGAGCAGGTTAGGACATCTTCATTGGGAAAAACTGAAACAATCTGATGTTCGCATTGTGTCCATTTAGGAAGAGGTGTTAGTCCTGTGTCAAATGTCCTTGTTAGTTTTTTTATCATATTTAGTCAACTTCATCCTGTTGTCTTTTAGTCAAGATTAGTTGGAGACCTCAGAATTGCATCTCTGCTCTTTGCAGATGATGTGGTTCTGTTGGCTTCATCAGACCGTGACCTTCAGCACACACTGGGGCGGTTTTCAGACATGTGTGAAGCGGTCGGGATGAGAGTCAGTACCTCCAAGTCTGAGGCCGTGGTTCTCTACCGGAAAACGGAGGATTGCTCCCTCCGGGTTGGGAGTGAGTCACTGCCCCAAGCGAGGGAGTTGAAGTATCTCGGGGTCTTGTTCACCAGTGAGGGTAAAACGGAGCGGGAGACGGGCAGGCGGTTCGGTGCGGCGTCTGTCAGTTATGTGGGCGCTGTACCGAACCATTGTGGTGTCGATTTACCGATCCATCTAACCCTCACCTCTGGTCATGAGCTTTGGGTGGTGACTGAAAGAATGAGATCGCGGATACAAGCGACCAAAAAAAACTTCCTCCGTATGGTGGCTGGGCTCAGCCTCAGAGATAGGGTGATGAGTTCAGACATCCGGAGGGAGCTCTGAGTAGAGCCGCTGCTTCTTTGCGTCGAAAGCGATCAGCTGAGGTGTTTCCGGCATCTGATCAAGATCCTCCTGGACGCCTCCCTTTGGAGGTTTTCCGGGCACGTCCAACTAGTAAGAGGCCCCGGGCAGACCCAGAACATGCTGGAGAGATTATTTATCTGGTCTGGCCTTGAACGCCTCGGGGAAAACGTTGCTGGGGAGAGGGACATCTGGAATTCCCTGTTAAGCCTGCTGCCCCCGCCCCGGCGGAAGAAAATGGATGGATGGAAGTTTAGTTGACTAAGGGAGCTTTCACATGCCAACATTTAGTCCGTTATAATCAACCTCGGTTCAACGCCTAGGTGCGTTTCGTTTGGGCAGATGTGAACGCAGTAATCGTACTCTGGTGCGGACCGCAACAACTGGTCCGAGACCGTTTGCAAGAGGTGGTGTGCTTGCCTGCACACGCAGTGGTTAAGATGGACACATGGCACACATGTAAACGACCTTGAGCCTTAACGTTCTTCACACTTTCCAAATGTGTTTGGTAGGAACACCAAAGCAGGTTTACGGCCAATATCTCCAAACGCATCAGCAGTGCGTTCTGCTCCATGTTATTAGTGCTTTCTCTGCGCTTGTTGATTTCCATGTTTACATTGTCCACCGCCAAATTTCTGACCAATAAGAAAGACTTCTGAGCGTACATTTACGGCCCTGCGCCTTTGTACATACCCCTCAGCAAATAATTTTTTTATTTGGTCCGTGTTCATTTGCGCACTGTGAAACTGAACCAGATTAAATAGAAAACGAACCAAAAGTATCAGTTTGATCAAACGGACAAAGTCTTGTGAAAGCGCCCTAAAAATCGAGGCATGCTTGTCTTATCTTAGTCAAAGAAAACCATAACTATTTTAGTTTTAGTCAACAGATTATACGAACATTTCAGTCCATCTAGTTGAGCCAAAATATCCCGTCGTCATCGTCTTCATTCCTGTTTAGGACACTCTACCTTTCTGTCCAGAGTATCCGGGACCGCCGGGGAGTCCATCTCTTCCAGGCTCTCCAGGCGCTCCTTTGCCTCCACTAAACCCTGGGTTTCCAGGACGACCTGGTAGTCCAGGGAAACCCATCAGTCCAGGGAAACCACTCTCACCTGTGGAAAGACACAGAGAATCACAATGTTGTTGTCGCTGTAAGTAAGAACAACATCACCTGTGATGTTAAACAGCAGATCCAGCTTACCCTTCCTTCCTGTTATTCCTGGGATTCCATCTCTAGTTCCTGGTCCCGGAGGTCCGGGGGGTCCCCTGGGCCCTAATGATCCAGGGATGCCGGGCAGTCCTGGGGCCCCCTTCATTCCAGCAGGCCCTGGGAAACCTGGGTCTCCTCTGTCTCCCTTCCGCCCGGGGAAACCTGGCGGTGGACAGATGATGATGACGGATGGAGAGAAGCGCAAAGAAATACGAAGAGTCAGACACTGGTCATAACCGACACTAATAACACTTCATAATAACCATCGGTAACACTTTATAACAACCATAATTTATAATGGTGAATTAAAACTGAATTAATAGTTATTTTACTGTTAACAAACAATGAAATGATAATTAATAATATTAACTCATTATTAATAATGCTTTATTTTCTGTTATTTTATTCATTAGTTTGTGTAATATGAAATAAAAAATTCTATATTGTATCAGCTGATGAGAGACATTAACAATCAAATTCTGATTACATTAGTTAATTATTTATTAACAGTTATAATTATTATAATTATAACATTTTATATACTTTATTAAGTATTTGTTAGTGATTACCAAATGATTTGTTTGAACCTTTAAGAAATTGTTTGTATCATCTATAAATATTAAGATAGATGGACCAGATATTAGTAACAATTTTTTAATGGTTAATAACTGGTTTGTAAAGCATCTATAAACATAATTTAGATAGATAGTAATGCTTTGTCAAAGGTTAATAATTAGTTTCTGGTCCATCCATCTATGTAATGTTTATAGATGTTTTTACAAATTACACAAACTAATGAAAATTATAGCCTTACTAATAATATCATTAATTATCATTTTATGACAGTAAAAAACTGTGAAAGGGACTGTTTGTAACTTCCTTCACATGTAAATCAATACTGGTCTGTGTCCCATGCGCGCTCGTGTTTGGCTACGCTGTTCAGACTCAGACTCCAACACAAACTACAGTGAAGCACCAAAACCACAAAGCTGTATCTAGTGAAGCCCGTCTGTTAAACAGTGTTGGCCGCGGTCGGTCCAGGACCGGAGTCTCTGCTGTACTCTGCTCCTCTGCTCCTCTGTCTGCCTTCACTCACACACCGCGCTCATTCTCGCTCTTGTGCTCCACCTCTCACGTGCATGCACAGACACTCCACACTGCAGAAGAGTTAGTTTAGCTCTGAGAATATCTAGTGAATGTTCAGTGGACGTTTGTGCAGAAATAAATGCTGCAGCTCCTCCAGACCAAAAGAGGTTTCCCGTGTCTTGTGAAGTGACGGGGCTCCGCAGAGAGAAACATTATCGTCTCCGACCAAAACTCCGGTGTCTCCCCTGTTCCCTCCGGCCGCGGTCGGGAGGCTGAAGCAGGAAAAGCCAACACTAGGATCAGCATTGATTCATGGAGAGACCTTGGTCTGGTCAGCTAACATTACTGACAAGCAGCTGAAATATAGAGTGATATTGTGCTTTTAGCTGACGTGTGTCGCCTCACTGTTTTGAGCGATGCTCATTCATATCTATGTAGAGCGAGCACAAATCCGAGGGCGAGCAACAGGACGCTGACTTTCGTTGACTTAACGGCCACAGGTGTCGCTGTTAACAAGACATTTCTGATTCTTACAAACAGTCCCTTTAACATTAGCTATCAATTTACCATTTATAAATGATGGTTATTATAAAGTGTTACCGAATCGATATATATCGAAGTAAACTCTCTGAAAGCCAACAAATACAAACTTACCTTTCTTTTTATAAGAAGAATTAACTTACCTCCAACACACGTTTATTAATAAATATAGAAATTCATCAATTTTTTCTATTCTGCACACGCACAATTTGGCAAAAGCTTAAACAACAATGTAAACACACATTACGTTGTTTCATTGCCTTTTGTTAGGCTGCAATTGCACTTAGTTATTGATTATTGTATGTTGTGGCTAATTCCAGAAACACATGTTGGGATTTAAAATGTTGAAACATTTGCTGGATCAAATCTGCAAAATATTTCATTAAAATATAGAAACTCAAGTGCAATTCCAGACTGAATTAGCCTGTTTGTTCTACAGGATAGCATACTACTACTACTGCTGTTTACACTCTTAAAAAGAGAACCCATTTTCAACACATCCACGCAGCTACATTGACATTTGTCTAATTTGTAACAAATCCAGGACAAACGCAGAGATGAGTTGAAAATTAAAAGTCCTTTTTTCTTTTAAGAGTTTAGAAAATGCCTCTACGTTCAATGAAGCACTGTTAAATAGCATTTGAGCCCCAAAACTTTAGTTGTCACACAAGCCCTATTGCAGTACATTTCAAGATGTACTTGAACTATAAGGGTTAGTACCGGCTGCAAAAATAAAACCAAACATGTCACATTTCTTGAGAACTTTCTGTTTCTGAATCTCTTGCAGCTAAAAATGTCCATCTCAAACCCGCAGTGTTCGGACCATAAATCCAGCTCTAAGGTTGTATTTTTTGTTTTATCGGCTGTCCTTCAGTTGGGTGTGATGCATTCATTTCCTCAGTTTTTGACTGAGAATGCGTTGCAAGTGGAGAAGAGACAATCATAGAGACCGCAACTCGGATAAGAACCGGATATATTCTGCCTTGTTTACGTTCAGTTTAGTTACAGGAGAGGTGGAAGCAACATTATTTTATCTCTAAGAAATGAGGATATGTTATAAGCTCAACATTCTTTCCAAGGTTTAAGAGTTCATTCCATTCATATATATGAAAATTAAACCTGTAAGACACCAGAGGTCTGTACTACGAAGCAGGATTTGGCGTTAGTGAGGTAACTTCAGGGTTAACCCTTCAGGGTATTCCGTCCTACGAAGGTGGATCACTTCTTACCGGGGTAGATCACCATGGTAACTGATGCTGAACACCTAACCTGCTCCGGAGCAGGTTATGTTCCAGATAAGAGATCAACTCGTATAAAAGTACCGTCTACTGACTGATCAGAGCTCAGTGCGGTGATCGTATGATAATATTACACACAGATGAAGAAGTTACAGTCATAATCCAGACAAAAAACAACACAGTTTAAACTGACGGATGCAGGAAGGACAGCTGGATTTATGCTGTGGGTGTTTGCTGCTTTGAATTATATTTTTATATTCATTTTTTTACTTGGTCATGAGTTGGTTTCACACCGCCGGAGACGGGGATGCGGCTGAAAGAAGGCTGAAGTAGTTACAATCGCCCTATGTATCATAATGGGCATAATGAAATGTAACCTATTTACCTTAACACATCTAAAAGCTGTTTATATCTAGACGAATAAGTCTGTTAATTTAATCATTCACACATCTGGAGTTGTTTCTTTCCCCAGCTGTTCTTCCTGCATCTGGCAGCTTCAACTGTGTTACTTTTAGTCTGATTAAGTGTTTCACTTCTTCCTATTTGTCTAATATAGTTTACTCTTCCTTTCCTTTGTGTCTGTCTGCAGTCTGTAGACTTGTCCATGTCTGTGATTGGTCAGATGCTGCAAACACCTCCCTGTTCATGTGAACGCACTCGTAGCAGATGAGTGAAACCCTGGGTTGATTTACCGAGTAAAATAGTATAAATGAACGTAACGCTTCCAGATAATAACTTAATCTTTCACTTAATTCCAGAAAAACTAAATTTTGCTTTTCATTTTCATTGTAAAAAATGCATTCATTTGTTTTGAGAAGAATACTGTTACACCCCGCTGAAATGAATCCCATATGGAGATGGACATCTTTTTGCTGCACAGGTGAGAAATGGAGAGCAGAGACACTTTGAGGAACATCGCAGTTAAAGCGCTTGTTTTAATGCATGAATAGCAGGAGGATGGAGGGATGGAAGCAAAGTATGGATGGATGGATGGATTGATGGATGGATGGATGGATGGGGGAGAGAGTATCTCACCTTGGCAGCCTATAACGAATGACCCAACACCAAGAAAAGGATGGAGGGATGAGAGGATGGATGGAGATAATGGTGGTGGTGTATAGGAAGGAGGGGAGGAAAGGAGGAAGAAACACAGGACAAAGAGAAACACAAAACAGGAGAAGAAGACATTCTTTTGGGTGATGCAGAGTTTAAATAAACAACAGGAACAAAAACAGGCATTCATAAATGGAGGATTGTGGAAGACATACAGTGAAAAAGGGTCAAAGTAAAGGGATGAGGAGTGGAAGACAAGATCAAACCTAAACATGCTTTCTTCTTTTACTATAAATCAACTCTATTTAGACACATTCAAAGTCTAAAACGGCTACGAAATGAAACAGAAGTCTGGTGAAACATGGAGACGGTTTGCTGAATCTTTTTCCCTCACCTGGTTGTCCGCTCAGTCCGCTGCTGCCAGGAGGTCCAGGTGGACCGGGAAGGCTAGAAATCGGCCCACTGGGAAGTCCGGGAAGGCCGGGAATACCGGGAATACCGTCGACGCCGCGCTCTCCTTTCAGTCCAGGAACACCGAAACGTCCATCACCACCTGACAGAGGAAGGATTACAGATATTACTGTTGCTGTACTTCTGCTACCAGTACCACCACTAGCACCACTACTACTACTCAGTACACTCAGCTGCCAGTTCATTAGGTACACCTAACAGTCCTAACCTCACCGAACAGTCCTGCAATAAATCCTCCTTTCCTGACAGTCATAATGTTCAGTTTGAACTATTTTAAAAACGGTGTTGATTTATGATCATTTTGGAGGATGTGGTGCTGTTAAATTAATTAGCCAACTTTTAGTGATATAAATGGGATGGATTAAATCAGGGGATCCCAAACTTTTCCATGCCGAGGCCCCCTTTTGCAAGATGTCTTTAAAAATCCATTGACAATACAATGGCAAATAACGGCAAAATAAATTAATAAATTAATTAATTAATGAATAAATAAATAAATAAAAACTTGGCATGACAAATAAGATTCCGATATATTATGTATTATTATAAATAATACAAATAATTATATTTTATTGTTTTTTTAATATATCTTTTTAGCCCCCACTTTGAAAATCGCTGTATTAAATAACAGTAATGCCTGATCTTATCCTTGTGCATCCCTTTCAAAAAGTTGCTCTGATGACAAA
>CAKAOI010050140.1:0-20068 GCA_916701655.1 Sebastiscus albofasciatus | reverse complement strand
CGCCCCCCAAAACCCTCACTGGTTAAAAGCGCTTAGCAGAGGCAGGGCTTGGAAACATGCGCCAGGTTTCAGCAGCTTTGATTGGAGGAAGAGGAGAGTAACTGTGTATCAGTGGTGTATCTCTGCGTATATTTGGATAAAACCCGACTGTCAATCATCGACTGACTCGGCCAGAGTGGAGACGCAGGGAGGCGAGAGGCTTCCATCGGCTCCGTCATGAACAAAATGATTGGCAGCAAGCTAATTGTTTTTAGAAAGTAAAAGACTACATTTCCCACAAGCACTTGCACAAGAGTGTTGCTTACTGGTCAGCTGAACCTAAACTATTTGTCTACAAACACCAATCTTTCTTTCTCCGTCATCACGTTCACCACGCGTTCACACTGTAAACAACGGCTCCATTAGTCACAGGAAGTGCGTTTACTGTATTTAAATGGTATTTTTTATGATGTTGTGGATTTCAGAACATGGTCAGAGCAGAATCTTTTATGTTCATTCATAATTGGATTGGTCCACTTTCTTGTTTCTCTCTTTATTTCTGAGTAAGTCTATGAATGAGAATTCATTAAAGGACTTTTATTTTGAAGTTCACAGGAACAAGAAGCTTTGAAGAGAAAAACAAGCTCTGAGAGTGGTTACATCCATGGACACATATACGTAGACACCTGGATTGTACGTCAACGTGGGCACCATATTGGACAGGGCAAGACTGACCCGTAAACACATACAAGTGAACGGAGGAGCTGCTGTTTATCTGGATAAAAAGCACTACAAAGTCTACATTTCTCCAACGATTTCAACGAGTCATTTTATATTCAAACGTTTATGATCTATGAGGAGTAACGTTAAGTTAACGTTATGATATTTTTTTCTTTTCCTAAAGATTTTGGTAAAAAACTGTTAAATACGTCACTGCTTGCGGTTCATGGATTAGCGGTCTGTCCTTCGATACTGTGGGATTAAATCAATTATTAAAAACTAGTACGATAATATCACATTTTTCTTTAAGCATTTTACACATTATCAACTGTTCAAGTTACATCTTTACAAAAAGTTTGCTTCTGTAACATCCGATAAGAGCTAGCTAACGTTCCTTATTGTTAGCTAATCGATCGCGATTATAGCTGAACTATTGATATTCTAAGTAACTGGATCATAAACCCTTTAATATAATAGCGATTCGTTGAAATGGGTTTAGAAATGTACACGTTATAGTGCTTTTTATCCAGAAAAACGGCAGCACCCCCTTTCACTTGTATAGGGTTACAGGCCAGTCTTGCCCAGGTCCAAAATGGCACCCATATTGACGTATCGCTGCAACGGGCTGAAGCGTCCAATGCGGCGTCTTTGTATATACAAAACCCTACAAAACAGTTGTTCTGTATCTGCTTCTTAATATAATGAACAGACTATTATCTGTCAAAAAAATAACCATAATTAATATGTCACAAATATTATCAACACATCAACACAAATATCCTATATTTATGTTTTTTTATCCTTTTTCTTTCCACTAGTCTGAAAGAATAAAAGCAAGGAATCTCGGTCTGTGTTTCTGTCTTTTCTATACTCGCGCTCATGCGACCGTGGTGTAGTTAGTTTATAGCCTAACGTTAGCTTTTTACTTCTGGCGATTGCATTCACGCTTCAAAAAAAATAAATAAAGTGGTGTTCATTTGTGGAGATTATCTTGCTGAACAAAACGTGTCAGTATCATAAACGTTTGTTTACCACAGAGCTTATTTTCTGCAATAATCCAAAACCTGATTTTTTTGTCGAGGGAACCCACGGCGATGCTAACTTCCTGGTTAGTCTACAAAAACATCACTCAGCACTCTATTGCAGCTGAATTTAATCAGAATACAGTGACTTGTCAGCCGAGTTGTTTGCATTGTGAACACATGATAAGACAGGATGTAACAATACCTGATTAACTGAATAAAGTTGGGCCAAAACCCCTGAGTAGCACTTTTTCTATTTCCATCTAATGATGTCATTTCCTGTTGGCCAGGATTTTATTTTATGAATCCACCAGTGACTGGACTGCCTGAATCTAGAATAACTACAAAATTCTGTCATAACTCCGGCTGGTGGATGAAAAAATTAGTTACCCACCCGTTCCCTCTCCGGCGTCAATAACCCCTTCACAGCTGTTTTCACCTGGACAGATACAACATGCAAAAGGAAGGTCAGAGACATGGAGGGAGGGATGGATGGATGGATGGAGAAAGAGAGAGTAGAGAGAGATGGAGAGAGAGAGGGAGAGAAGATGGCAGCATACAAAGCCAGTCAGGGTCATTTGCATGCGCCGATAAAGCAATTCAATCTTTTCTTTTCATCAAACAGATTATCAGCAAATCAGCGATCAATTCCATTCAATTGGCTCATTCAGTTAAGGCAAAAAGCATACTGAAATGCTCGCTTCAGTGCTTAAAAACAGGTTATTCCACTCAATGAGGAGAGAGAGAGGTGTAACAAAGTGTTGTCAAATTGCGGATAAAAGTCTATTAAATTGTCTCTCTTCATTTTCTCTCAGCTCATGTGAGTGACAATAACCTTTATATTAAGAGCAAAAATGAATCAGTTGTTCAGCATTAGCGTCATGGTATGAGAGCACACATTCATACTGGAGATGAGTGGCCCAGCTGCTGCTGAGGACTTTGTGTTGTTTAGTCTCAGAGGAAGAAGAAGAAGAATGGACATCTGAAGGAGGCCACTGGTGTCATTTACAGTTATTCTACATCTAGTTTACATTCCTGTTAAACATAGTTTGAAACTTTTGTTCCAGCTGATAAAGATCATATTTGGCATTACATGTCCCCAGACATTTTTTTATTGCATAAATCAGCCAGCTGTGGCCATAATTTATTCCAAAGTCTGTTACTAAAATGTTGACTGTGTTCGGTCCATCTGTTTTGGTCTAATTTAGGCCAAAAACAAAAGTCTGTATTGTATTTGCACATATGTAAATAATCACTTAAAGGTCCCTCATCATGCTCATTTTCAGGTTCATACTTGTATTTTGTGTTTCTACTAGAACATGTTTACATGCTGTAATGGTCAAAAAAAACTTTATTTTCCTTATACTGTCGGCCAGAATATACCTGTATTCATGCTCTGTCTGAAACGCTCCGTTTTAGCTCATTTCAACGGAATTGCAACGGAACTGCGTTGCTTGGCAACAGCTTGGGTCCATGTTTACTTCCTGTCAGCTGATGTCATTAACATACACTGCAACAAGAAATAAACTGGGACACATTTAGAATGTTTACATTTAAAAACGTGTAATGGTCTAAATGCTGTATATCTATGACATCACAAATGGACAGAAATCCTGACAGCTTGTTTCAAACACACAGTTTCTGAATACGGGCTGTGTGTATTTCCTTGTGGATTGAGCATTTTGATACTTTCACAGTAATTATATAGGACTTAAGCCTGCTTTATAGTAAAAAAAACATGAAAATCTCACTTTTTTATAGTATGGGACCACCAGTGTGTAGGATTTGGTGACATAGTGGTTGCAGATTGCAACCAACTGAATACCCCTCCGCTCACTCCTCCCTTTCCAAGCATGTCAGAACTACGGTGGCTTTCAGGTAACATACAAATTATAGGTATTATCGCTCGCTATAAGCACCATAGATGTGAGTCAGTAGGGGCCTACTACACCCAATAGTAGGTTTTATCATCAATTGACATGGTAGATCACCAAAAGAAGGAATAAAAGAAGACGACAGAGACCGGAGTAATTATGACAGGAGCAGAAGCGGAAGTCTTTGTGTTCACAAGCGCTGCGTTTCACTATTGAAACATAGTTATTTTAAGCCAAAAGACGATCTTTTTCCTTTAACTTAACACCAGCAAGATAAATGTGATGTAGAACTTTTAAAAGAACACCAGTATTATCCTTTAAAAGAACAACCAAATACAACTTATTAGTGAATCATCATTTTTAAATAAAATCCTCTGAGACTAAAGAAGCACAGGAGGCTGTTGCGCAATCAGCATTAAAATTGCATCACTGTGCGTCAACTATTGAAGCAGTTTATGGATTTTTAGATTATTGGCTGCAGAAGAAGCACATTAATGGAGACCATTAATCATGTAGTTAACTGCAGCAGCAGAGGCGTGAGGGGCAGGAGGAAGTCTAACAGGAGCTGTGTCGTCCCTTCAGGTCCGCTTCGGCGAGGGACTGTTGGTCCCTTAGAAAATGTCTGCTGCTGGTTTAGGGTGTTAGGATGAGGTTGCTGTGGTAACTACAGTAAATGGAGGATGGACAGTGATTGGATGGGGTGATCCCTGTGGGGAGAATACCGCATTACATCCACACACACTTTCTATCTGGCTTATTCTTTCTCTCAAAGTCACATTCATGAACTTCCTCTCCTTTCTTTTCCGTTGTTCCTCCCCGGCATCACTTACCTCTCTGTCCGGGTAAACCTGGTTGCCCAGGCAACCCAGGAAATCCGGGATCTCCAGGCTCTCCGCGAAAGCCGGGCGTTCCGGCGTAGCCAATACCGGGCTCGCCAGGGCCACCGGGACGACCCTTTTGCCCTGGGAATCCTGGGAAACCTTTCTCTCCGACTGTGCCGAAGCCAGCATCACCCTGCAGAGAAAAGGTTGGTTTAAAATCGACTTTCTTTTAAGAACTTACTAAAATGAATACTGTGTGTTTAAGCACTCACTGGGAGTCCGGGGGCTCCGGGGTAGCCAGGCTGTCCGTCTCTGCCTGGCTTTCCAGTTTCACCATTAGGTCCTCTGGGTCCAGTAGCTCCGAGCTCTCCTTTCACCCCCGGACCCTGGTTGGGGTAGTAAGGCGTCCCTTTCTCTCCCTTACGACCAAAGCCTCCGCTTGAACCAGGACGACCCTGAAGCAGGACAGAAATGATAGTTTCATTTGGGCTAAATTACACCCTGAGCACGCCGTATTTGGAGATTAAAATAGGCAGAAGTGTGATGCAAAATACTCAAAATTCAACTTACAGGAGATCCCTGAACACCATTAAAGCCAGGTGAACCGCTGTCACCAGGCTCACCCTTTCGCCCGGCGAAGCCGGGGTTGCCATTGACTCCCAGGGGTCCAGGTAACCCACGCAACCCCGAGGTGCCTCCTCCCAGGCAGTTACAGTCGCCAGGATCACCTTGGAGGAAGTGGGGAAACAGGACGACAAAGGAGGATGAATAAAAGAGTGGATATTGGCCCGTTCGCCCGAAAAGGCGTATGAATGACTCGATAATGGCATTTAGTGTGCAATAAAAACGCCTTTCTCGCTGTTGACGTGTCATTTGTACGCCATGTAGTCTGTACTGAAAGTCTGGACTGCAATGTAAACATATCCATGTAAATATGCTACGCTCAGAGCTAGTGATGTCGAATAAAAAGTGAGAAAGACCGCTGACGGCGGGCAGGAGGGGAGGTGGTCCAACAAACACAGGACTTTCAACCAGGAGTTTGTTGTGTATTTTACAAGTTACTGACGTTTGTGACGTGTTTTGTGTAGGGTTGTTTCCGTACGTAATTTACTTAGTTTACGTATTTATTTGAAGCCCAACCGTGATGTTTTTCCTAAACCTAAGTGAGTGGTTTTGTTGCCGAAACCTAAATGTGGCCTGTAGTTTTGTTGCGTGGTGAATAAATGACACACGAACAGCCTATGTATCTGTAATGTCGTGCTCATACTTGCCAACCCTCCCGATTTTCCCAGAAGACTCCCATTTTTCATCGCCCTCTCTCAATGTCACAATTCTCCCGTATTTCTCCTAATTTATTTATTTATTTTCACACCTTTTCTTTCTTTTTGTTAAGAAAACCTGTTTCTGGCGCTGTACAGCTTTTATAAGCTCTACCGTTTCCACCTGGACGATAATAGAGCTACACCAAATGTCGTTTCCTGACGGAAGAGAGATGCTCGTGACTAGGGGTGTAACGATTTATCTACTACATCGATGTATCGATTTATATTCCTACGATCCAACTACATCGATAGTTACTCGGCAAGTTGTCCTTCATGGGAGACGTATATCGATATAAAATCGATTTGATACGTAAAAAACGATTGTATCGATACTAAGGATTTGCGACTTGTATTTAAGGACGACAAACGTTATATGAAAGTGTTTTTTAGCACTTTTGTTAGTAAAGAAATGTTACTCCAGTTCACTCTCCAGACATGCCGCCAGCTTGCCAGATCCGCCCTCTGCAGTGCGACAAACGGCGCATCGGACTCCTCGCTCTCTCACCCGGTAGCGGCGTGGAGGCAGGCGGGCACTGGAGGTGCCAGTCAGCAGAGTTTCAGGTGCTACGTGTCCACTTGACGATGGCGTCTTCACCCACAGGCGCTTTCCCCGTGCGCTGTGTTTTTCATTCAGAGAAAATGACTTTTCTTTCCCCGTCATGATATCAGGTAAATTATCTCGACGGGAGTAAAGTAAAAAACAAAACAGAAATTCAACTAACGTAGTTTTAACATGTTGTTCCATATGTTTCCATGTATGAAAAGACCCCAAATGAACACTGTAAGCGGAGTACTTGATTACTATCAGCAGATTATTTAAACAGCATTTGTATAGGAATGATTAGTGTCCCAAGCTGTTTGATCACTATCAGCTGTTTGGTCACTATCAGCTGTTTGATCACTGTCAGCGGTTGGTCTCTGTATTATTGCTCTTCTGTTTATATTGAAAATGAGGACAGAAGCAGCAGTTTAAACTATTGTTCATTTAACTTGAATAGAAGTTGGTTTATTATATTTTTTTGTTAAATATTGCACTGCCTTGTATCTTGAGCAGCGGGTCCTGAAGTTACACTTTTTTTATTATTATTTTCTAATAAAAACTGTATTTATTTGCCATTAATAGTTGTTTACTTGTTTATATCCATAATTAATTTATCCCTGATTCCCTTACAAGAAAGACTTTGAGGAATCCTGACCTGCTCTGTCCAGTATCACATATTTATTTAACAGTCACACTGATTGAATTTTTGGCAAAAATAAGTTTACTGTATCGATTTCAAATCATTGAATCGTATCATATCGTAACGTAACGTAACGTAACGTAACGTAACGCAACGCAACGCAACGCAACGCAACGCATCGCAACGCATCGCATCGTATCGTATTGTATCATATCATATCGCTCTAAATGACTAAATATTTTCCTTGAATCGTATCGGAAACATGGAATTCGTATAGAATAAAAAGCAGAACTAAAAGGATATAAGATTAAAAATGTTGTTGCTATATTCACTCTTTAAAAGTCACCAGAATGCATTTTTCAGGGGGAGGACCCATCGGAAATCCTCCCTATTTTCAGGGTCGGCAAGTATGGTCGTTCTATTTATGCGCCTTCCCGTGAGATCGGGTTGGTGTACCTCTGAAGCCATTGTGTCCTGGTTCACCCGACTCTCCTCTGGGGCCAGGCAGCCCAGGCTCTCCGGGGGGAGAACCTGTAAAACACACACATAAAGTTCAATCAATTAGAGGTTGAGATGGTAAATTAGCCACAAGAAATATACATTATTTTTAGATTTCACACTGTTTGAACTTGAAGCTGAATTGCACTGACTGATGTAAGATGTACAAAAATACAATGGATATCCGCAAAGTTCCTGTCTTGGAGGAACTGATTTTGACGTGTACTCACGCCGTAATATTTGTATAATGTAAACAGGAATAATTTAAATCAGCACAGTGCAAGAACAGCTTGGTGTCACAGTGTGAAATCAGGATTAGTCTCTTTGGGTCAGCATGTAATATGAAAGAGGTCAGCAGCTGCAGCAAGAAGACAGATGCTTATTTATAAAAAACAAAACAAACAAAAGCATTAACTTGTTTATATCGTATTAAAATATAAAACAGCATTGTCCTTGAACTGACTCAGCGATTTTACATTGACTGTAATGGCTATATAAGAGCTACTTGCCGCAAGCAGCATGCATAGCGCTTTGCAGTTTGGCACCTACACAAACAAAGGAAACAAACTGCAACACATTTATGTGATTATTATGTATCCAGTTGTTCATTCTGGACTTTCATGGTGAAGAAAATCTAAGGTCAAGAATGACGGATCATTAGTAAGTTCAGCTTTGACCTGAGATTCTCATCACAAAAAACACATGAATCACCATGTAGGAAGTTGTTTTAGTCAAGTAATTAAAGGAATCTGTGAAGCTGCAAGACTGCTCACACTGGAATAAATGCCTTAAAGGGATAGTTTGGGTGTTTTGAAGTGAGGTTGTATGAGGTACTTCTCCATAGTCGGTGTATTACCTACAGTAGATGACGGTCAGCACGCCCCCAGTTTGGAGAAACCGACAAGAGTACCAGCATGGGAGCAAAGAGATGTACTGTTGTGGATGGGGGCAGCAGCAAAACAGATTATAGAGACACCTAAAAAAATCAGTTTAAGTTTAGCTATATTTAGAACATTTTCACCGCTTTATCTTGCCATCAGACAGCCCTTTCTGACGGGGAACTGAAGCCGTTGTATTCTCTCTTTAAAGCCACCAGACTTCATTGCCATAAACAGCAATTTTACCATATGGAAGACAGAAGTTGCTGGTATAGCGCTGCATTAAATAACTGATCGAGGCAGCCGTAGACCAGCAACTCCTGTGTTCTGCAAGGGAAAATGACTGTTTTTGTCAATGGAGTCTGGTGGCTTTGAAGAGAGTATAGATAACGCTTCAGTGCCCCTTCAGAAAGGGCTGTCTGACGGCGAGGTAAAGCGGTAAAAATATTTTAAATATAGCAGAAACTGATATCGATTTTTATAGGTGTCTAAAATCTGTCCACAGCAGTACATTGCTCCGCTCCCATCTGTTTCTCCAAACTGGGGCCCACCACCATCTATTGTAAGTAATACACTGACTATGGATAAAAAAAATCCAAACTATCCCTTCAATTATATCACAGAGACGAAATGCTCCCAACAAACTGAAAGAAAAACAGATTCTTATCATTATTATTACTATTATTTTTCTTTCGGTTTGTGTCTCCACTTTTTGCCTTCCTTCGTTTAAAGTGTTTGTGCCGACTAAATAAAAGAAGAAAAAAAAATCCCTGTTTGCAAAACAACGGCTGCTGCTGCCATGCATTAACTTCCATGTAAAATCATGTGTGAATTGTGCCACAGCAGGCGACACCTCGTGGCCAAAGATGAGAAAAGCAGCTTGGAGTTGAGAGAGCCTCCCATCCAAGTCTGAAGAATACCCTGCGCTCTTCTCAACTGTACTTACCACCGCACCCTCCACAGAGTATAGCGTTAAAAATAAAAAGCATTTTGGCAGTTTAGATACTGCCTGCTGAAAGTTTGTTGTTTTTAATTTCACTTTGCGGGCTGAATATTGCCATGGCGGTTATGGCAATATGGCCGCACTTAGGATACCTGCCTTTGGGCCCATCAGGATAGATGACACAGGGTGGAACGGACAAGCCTTGGAGGACAGTTAAATCAGTCAGCCATGATGTTTTAAAGTCTAGTAACTGAAACTTATGACTTAGTATCTCAAAATAATATCTTAGTATCTCAAAATAATGAGAAACTTTCTCAAAATAATGAGAAACATTCTAAAAAATAATGACTTTGTATTGGAAAATAATGAGAAACTTTCTCAAAATATTGACTTAGTATCTCAAAATAATGAGAACATATTATCTTGTCTTACGCTTTAAGAGATAAACTGGCTTTTATGGCTGGTAAAAGTACAAAATCAATTTTCCTGTGCCAACTGGAGCTCCGTGACAGGATGATAAAGATGCTGTATATCCCCATCTAGAAGTTTATATTCATCAAAATAACAACAAATTTAATTATTTTAGCTCCTTTCATACAAAGAATCCAGCTCAAAGTGCTCTGTCGCAGACAAATACATAGCAGACAACATAAACAAGATTCAAAACATGTCTAAAAAATACTAAAAGAGGAGTTTTTTCATTCCTATTGGGAGCCTTCTCATCCTCATCACGACCACCTGTGAAGGAAGAGCTTCGGTCAGTATGTGTGATTCTGTGTGAACCTACTAGTGGTGGGGCCTGGAAGTCCAGGAGGGCCGGGGGGTCCAGGGAATCCAGGGGAGCCGGACTGTCCTTCGATGCCGTAGCCTGGTATGCCTTGGTTACCTTTCTCTCCCTTTGGGCCGGTGGTCCCAGGAAAACCTGGGGGTCCGGGACGACCTGAATATGAGGACAGATGATTGGTTGATTAATTAAATTAATATTATAACATAGATATCAACACATTGCATCTCTTAAGAGTGCATATAATACCTGAAATAAATCCACCATCAAATCCACCACCAATTCCTGGTTGGCCTGGTGGTCCAGGGTATCCTGGAGATCCCTGGTCACCGGGGGCACCGGGCAGGCCACTGAAACCCGGGTCACCTGTTGGTCCTACAGCCAATCAGAGAAGAGACGGTCAACACAGGAAACGTGTCAGTCGACCTGTGATTGATCTATTAATTATTATTGTGGATTTTGTGTTACCTTGAACAGAAGTTCCCAGTTCATTAACGTAAGTAGGAGGTCCTGGTGCTCCGGGGTCGCCCTGGTCTCCCTAGCAGAGACACACACAACCAGCTCAGGACAAAATATCAAGAGCAAAAACAACCTTTACTTTGACATTTAGGAGTAAAAATTTGGGGTGGGGTTTGTCACTGCTAAACTAAATTAAGCTAACCAGCTGCTATCTATGGCTTCATGTTTAGCTCACTCTGGTATCTTCTTATTAAATCAACTCTTGACAAGACAGCAAAGAAGCATTTTTCCCCACAACTTCAAACAATTCCTATTTGCACCACACAAGCTAAACAATTACATTAATTCATTACCAGTTAACAGCGACATGGTGAATTATGGAGGCCCATTTCCGCCAATGTGATAAAAAAAACACATGTCATTATAATGAGAAACTTTCTCAAACTTTCATTAGACATTATTTTGAGAAACTTTCTGTTTATTTTGAGATACCAAGACATTATTTTGAAATACAAGGTCATCATTTTGATATACTAAGACATTATCTTGAAATACAAAGTAATTATTTTGAGATACTAAGACATTATTTTGAAAAACAAGGTAATTATTTTGAGATACTATGCCATTATTTTGAAATACAAAGTAATTATTTTGAAATACAAGGTCATTATTTTGAAATACGAAGTAATTATTTTTGAGATACTATGTCAATATTTTGAAATACAAAGTAATTATTTTTGAGATACTAAGTCATTATTTTGAAATACAAAGTAATTATTTTGAGATACTAAGTCATTATTTTGAAATACAAAGTAATTATTTTGAGATACCAAGTCATTATTTCGAGATACTAAGACATTATTTTGAAATACAAGGTCATTATTTTGAGATACTATGCCATTATTTTGAAATACAAAGTCATTATTTTGAGATACTAAGTCATTATTTTGAAATACAAAGCCATTATTTTGAGATATTACGTCATTATTTTGAAATACAAAGTCATTATTTCTGCTTCCCCAAATAAAAGTAAAGTAAAAATGTATTTAAAGCCTCTGAACACCCACACAGGTGTTCCAACCAGTTACTGTGGCTGGTTAGACTTCTGCTCAGGTTGAATGTAGGTCTTCATCTACCAATTAGAATGATGAAGGTGTATTTTGTCCCGCCCTAACAAAGTTAATAGGAGACACACACACACACACACACACACACACACACACACACACACACACACACACACACACACTGGCGCCATCTGTTGGTGAAACAAAGCTACTGGAAAAAAAACACATAACACTTTTAGTAGTATTGTACACAAACACACACAAACACACTGAATTTACCTTGGGTCCTACGTATCCTTCTTGCCCTGGGAAACCTGGAGTACCTCCGAGTCCCTGTCAGGAAAAATATCTGGTTTGCATTTATTGTACGGATGACAGCACTGCTTCAATATTGGTATATTCAATATTTCATCATGGCATTCTTCTCCTCTGCCTCACCCGTTATTTTCTATATCAGGACATCAAGGAGTTGTATATTTAGTGAGGTACTGTAGTACTGAAGTACAATCTTGAGGTATTGGCACATAAGTATTTCCATTTTCGGGAACTTTATGCTTCTACTTCTCTACATTTCAGAAGCAAATATTGTAATTTTACTCCACTACATTCATCAGACAGCTTTATTTACTGGTCATTTTTGCAGATTATATGCTAAATATATGAAAAGGTCAGATAAAATGATAAAATAAAAGTATAAGGTCGTACTAAATATAACAATACATGCTTTAATGTTAATGTATTAATAATTCCTAACACTGATACTTCTTCTTTTACTTTGAACACGGGACTACGGGTATTTTTACATTGTTCTACTAGTGTCTGAATACTTATTGTACCACTGCAGGACATCGTCAGTTTAACCCAGAACTAAATGACTGTAGTTTCATCTGTGAGTTAACTGGTCCTGTAGCAAGTAGCATTAGTACCGTTGCCACAGTAACCTGCAGTTTAATAATCCTTGTGCAAAGATAAAGCTGTTGAGCAGAAACTATGTTTGAACTGACACCTGTTAGCCAATCAGAAATTAGTATTTTCAGTTTCTATGTTATAACATAGAAACTGAAAATGCTCATACTCATACAACAGCCCATAATATTAACTTCTCAGTTTAAAAAAAAAAAACCCACCCGTTGTCCTGGAGCTCCGGGAGGCCCGTTGAAACCAGGAGGACCCTGAATCAAATCCACCATAGAAGAAGAAGGAAAGGAAAGGTGAGAGGCATATTTGACAACAGAAGAAGAACATGGTGGACAAAAAGGGCATCTTTCTACTTCTAACATATGAAATCAGTGTGATACAGTCGGCCAGTAACTCTTACTCTTGCCCCGGGGTATCCGGGAATGCCCTTCTCTCCAAGTTCACCACGATAGCCGAAAGGTCCCTGGAATTAAGTAAGAAGATAGTTAAAGGTCCCATATTGTAAAAAGTGAGATTTTCAGGGCTTTTCACATTATAAAGCAGGTTTAAGTTAAACTATCAAAACGCTCAATATATGGAGAAATACACACAGAAACTCTGCATTTGAAACAAGCCGGATTTCTGTCCATTTGTGATGTCACAAATCTACAAGATTTAGACCATTTCACAGTTTTAAACGTTAACATTCTAAATGTGTCCCAGTTTATTTCCTGTTGCAGTGTATGTAAATAACATCCGCTGACAGGAAGTAAACATGGACCTAAACTGTTGCCTAGCAACACAATTCCATTGCAATTCCGTTGCAACTCTGTTGAAATGCACTAAAACAGAGCATTTCAGACACAGGGTAAATACAGGTGTATTCAGGCAGACAGTATGAGGAAAATAATGGGGTTTTTTTAACATTACAGCATGTAAACATGTTCTAGTAGAAATACAAAATACAATGTATGAACCTGAAAATGAGCATGATAGGGACCTTTAAATATTTTGTTAGGGCAGAATTTCTCTCATTGATCTCTCAGCTGTTACAACGTGTCTGATTCTTTCAGGTAGACTTTTACTTTTATATACTCACTTAACACACAGCAGTATTTATTGTATGGAAATGTCATTGAAAATTGATAATAATAATAATAATAATAATAATAGGTAACACTTTATAATAACCATTATTTATAAAGGTAAATTGATAGTTAATTAAACTGTTGAGTGTAATGTTTACTAATTAATGCTAAAAGATAGCAATAAAGCTAATGCTGTAATTTCTGTTTTTTATCATTAGTTTGTGTAATATGAAATATTTACTTTTTAAATTCTATATTGTATCATAGCTGATAAGAGACGATATTGCATTCTGATTACATTAGTAAACTATTTTTTAGCCTTTATTGTTACACACGTTATAATATTTTATATACTTTATCAAGTATTAGATAGATGGACCAGGAACCAATTATTTACCGTTGTAAAAGTATTAACTATCTAAATAATGTTTATAGAAGAGTTATAATCCAGTTATTAACCATCAACAAAGTGTTACAAATATCTATCTATGACATGTTTATAGATGGTTTACAAATAATTTCTTTAAGGGTTACAAATATTATATATATATATACTTATTTATATAGTTTATAAAATGTTATAATGTGTGCAACAATAAACTGTTAAAATAACATAAAGATTTAGATAAATTATAGCATTACTAATATTTAGTACACATTCGTAATTATCATTTCATTTTTTGTTAAAAATAAAATAATTATTAACTAAGATTATAAGTAATGGTTATTATAAAGCACTACTACTACTACATAATAATAATAATAATAATAATAATATAATAATAATAATAATAACAATAATAATAATATATTTACATTGCACTTTTCAAAACAAAATTACTAAGTGCTTTACGAGATAGAAATGGCAGATAAACAATGATAAAAAAAAATAAATTTAAATAGTTCATTGAGCATGTGGGAAAAAGGACAATAAGTAAAATAAAACAACTAAAAATAAATAAAAAAGAAGTTAAGAGAATGCCTTTGTATACAGATACAAGTGAGGCCACAGATCCTATGAAAGCACACTTAAAAAAATATGTGTTTAAGAGGGATTTAAAAGAGATTAAGGTAAAAGAAATACTTACAGGTCGGCCAGGAGGGCCGGTGAATCCTCGGATCCCCTTCGGGCCAGGTTCACCCTTTGAGAAAGAGACAGCGAGAACAAAGATGAATATGACAACAGCGCCTTTTTGCAGTAAATTAACTATGAGCGAATATTTAAACTTACCTTCATGTGCAAACAGTAAAATCTCACTCAAAAGAAAGACAAAAACTGCGGCACTAATATAAGAATAAATTCTTTGAGAGTGGCCTCGAGGGTGCATGGGAATAATACAAGTCGACCAGCTGCAGAGCTCTTCAAGCCCCTGAGAGGACGCACTGTGTTGGGCTTGGAAACGCTGCGGGATCCAGGGTGGATGATTCAGATTATTTTCATCTTTATGGTTAGTTAGCAACAAGGAGATAATGTTCATAGTGGGCTGTGGTGGCCTCAGTAAAAAAATCTATCCACTGATCTTGACGTCTACTTAACGGATTTCCTCGTTTCCATGGCAGCCACTGGATTTCCTTCAGGGTAGGCAGTAAGTCAACTTTCATCATCACAGTGAACTTTAGATTCCCTTCATGTTTTTGTCAACGTTACATTATCATTGTGTGATGTCAAAGATGCAGCAGCAGTGTAACTTTACTTGAGTAAAACCATTGTGTTTTAAGAAAAGGTTGTGGTTTAATTGCCAATACTTAAAGGTCCCATATCGTAAAAAGTGAGTTGTCATGTCTGTTATAGCATAAAGCTTTAAGTATCATTAAGTGCTATATAAATACTGTGAAAGTATTGAAACGTTCAATACACGGAGAAATACACACAGCCCGTATTCAGAAATTGTGCGTTTGAAACAAGCCGTCAGGATTTATGTCCATTTGTGATGTCACAAATATACAATATTTAGACCATTACACGGTTTTAAACATAAACATTGTTAATATGTCCCAGTTTATTTCTTGTTGCAGTGGATGTGAATGACATCAAATGACAGGAAGTAAACAGGGACCCAAACTGTTGCCAAGCAACGCAATTCCGTTGCAATTCCATTGAAATGAGCTAAAACGCTCTGTTTTAACGCATTTCGATGGAATTGCGACAAAATTGCAACAAAATTGCAACAGAATTGCGTTGCTAGGCAACAGCTTGGGTCCATGTGTACTTCCTGTCAGCTGGTGACATTTGCATACACTGCAACCAGGAATAAACTGGGACACAATTAGAATGTTTACATTTAAATCTGTGTAAAGGGTCTAAATATCGTATATTTGTGACATCACAAATGGACAGAAATCTTGACAGCTTGTTTCAAATGCAGAGTTTCTGAATAGGGGCTGTGTGTATTTCCCTGTGGATTGCGCGTTTCGATACTTTCACAGTATTTATATAGGACTTAAGCCTGCTTTATAATAATAAAAAAAAAAAAAACATGAAAATCTCACTTTTTTACAATATGTGACCTTTAAATGTTGGATGTTGGAGTGTCCTTAAATGCAACAACAAAGACAGAGTCTGCTAACAACTCCATACGTGACAATGACAAAAAGTAATATTTACCTAAAAATAAAAAGCTAAAGGTGGTGAAATGTTTAATGTGATGGATTATCTTCTGCAAGTTAATTGTCAGACTGTAGAAGAAATTAGATGAAACTAACGGCTGCTTGGGAAGTAAGAAAGATTGGGAGTTACTGGGCAAAAACTTAGAAAACCATACATGTTGTTCTACAAACGTGTCTAGTATTTTTCTGACTTAATTACTAAGAAAAACTTGTAAATATTAGGTGGGATGTTGAGGGACACATGGCTGTATTTGTCGACTATGAAGAGAGTTGCGTTTTTCCAACAAACCTGCATTCCTTTGTCTCCTTTAGGAAAACCCACAAACTCCACAACACCATTGATCATTGGCTGGCCGGGGTCACCGGGCATGCCCACGTCGCCCTGGATGCCGTAACCAAGGGGAAGAGAGAGCTGTTTACACCGATCGGCAGGGCGGCGAGGGAGACGGCGGCAGAGTTTTGGGGGCATTTGGGGAAGATGGGGGGGAGGGTGGGGGAGGTGGGTGGGACCGGTGACTGGAGGACGGGCTCTGTGGATGAAGCCACTGAAGGGGTTGTCGAGCACAGAGTGTGTGGAGGAGTGAGGATATGTGGGGGTGATGATGAGAGGCTGGTCTTAGTATGAAGTTTAATTAAATCTTTATTCAAATTTAAGAGTCTCTAGTGGCAGAAAGGATTTGATTGCTTGAGTTACACCTCAATGGAAGGAGCCACAGGTCTATAGTTTTGGTATTTATGATAAATGAAAGTCATTATTTTGTTAGATCAGAGAGCTAACTAACTATCTGCTGGTTTGATTTTTTGACAAAGTAAATCAAATGACTTGGTGTTTCTGAAACCTTCAACCGCATCTTGTGGCAGCTGATCAACTCCATCTGCTGAGGAAGGTCATGAGATGTGGTTGAAAGCTCCAGGAACACCAAGTCAGTTGACTTTGCATTGTCAAACTGTTATTTCGAAAGGTCAAGCATGGACCTTGAAGCTCAATCGTTTGAACTTGAAAAGGCAGCTATGCTGACTTCCTAACAGATAGTAGCTTCCTCCAAGCTTCCTATTTGAATTGGCGCCAGTCTAATGTTGAGTAAAAGGAAGGTTAAACCACATTAAATCTTAAAGGGATAGTTCAGGTGTTTTTACGTGGGGTTGTATGAGGTACTTCTCCATAGTCGGTGTATTACCTACAGTAGATGACGGTCGGCATGCCCCCAGTTTAGAGAAACAGACAGGAGTTACCGCAAGGACGTAAAGTAATGTACTGCTGTGGACGGGGGCAGCAGCAAAAAAGTAATATCAGTTTAAGTTTACACTACATTAAGAATATTTTCACCACTTTACCTTACTGTCAGACAGCCCTTTCTGACGGGGAACTGAAGCTGTTCCATCTATTCTCTCTGCAAAACAACTAGACTCCTAAACCAGCAAAAATATTCGCAATATATCGTACACTTCAACTGATACTGATTTCAGTTTCAATTCCCCGACAGAAAGGGCTGTCTGACGGGGAACTGATCCATCTAAGTTCTCACCAAAGCCACCAGACTCCATTGAAAAAACAGTCATTTTACCTTGCAGAACACGGGAGTCGCTGGTCTACCGCTGCCTTGACCGATTAGTTTGTTTGTGTTACTGTGTGACTTTGGTGAATCCAAACTAACCATTTAAAACACCAAAGTCACACAATAACGCAAACAAACTAACCGATCAAGGCAGCGGTAGACCAGCAACTCCTGTGCTCTGTGAGGTAAAATTACTGTTTTTTTCAAAGGAGTCTGGTGGCTGTGGTGAGAGCGTAGAAAACAGCTTTAGTTCCACATAAGAAACAGCTCATACAACCCCTCTTCAAAACACCCAAACTATCTCTTCAACACATTTTTCCACATTATTTTGCATTATTACAGCTGCATCATATTAGCATCTTAAATCCAATTTATTGTGACGGCAGTCTTACATCAAAAACAGAATTCTAGATTTATAGTAATATATGATTTTTTGGGAGCCTTTGGAGCAATTTAAAATAACATTTTTAACTTAAAAATTTAGATTATCTCTGCCTCCAGAGCAGTTCAGCTGACTGTTGGACCAACCTCTCCTCCACCTCCTCCTAGTCTCCTCCTCCTTCCACTCCTCCATGGCTCTAAGGTTGCTGCAATCACTTCTCCTCTTCCTCTTTTACTGACCCTTCAGTTTCTAACAGCAAACAGCCTGCTGCCTGATTTGTAATTCACCTTCTTCTTTATAATGAAACCCCACCACATCCACGTGTGTGTGTGTATCCTCTGCTCCTAGCCTTCCCTTGCTGTGTTACCTTATCTCCTTTGTAGATAGTGAGAGTTTGTTCGCTTCTTAGCGACCCATCGCCGGGAGTACCACTGGGTCCGGGAAGACCCACGTCGCCCTGGAGTCCGAAATACACACAACACACTGTTAGCCAATCAGGAGGGGCGGGGGGTGGGGGGAGGTGGTGGAGAAACAGGAAGAGGAAGGAGGTTGTGATGGGAGGAGAGAATAGAAGAAATAGAGGAGGAGGAAAGGGCAGAAATGGCAAGAAATGAAGAAAACATTTAAGGAGGTCAAAAGGAAAACCATTAAAGAGGAGATAGAAAGATAAATATTTAGACTACCTGGCCAAAAGTATGTGGACATCCCAACATTACACTTATACTATGTATACTATATATACTATGCTTATACTATGATTTTGTTGCCTAAACCTAACCAAGTACTTTTGTTGCCTTAACCTAAACAAGTGCTTTTGTTGCCTAAACCTAACCAAGTGATTTTGTTGCCTAAACCTAACCAAGTACTTTTGTTGCCTAAACCTAACCAAGTGCTTTTGTTGCCTGAACCTAACCAAGTGATTTTGTTGCCTTAACCTAAACAAGTACTTTTGTTGACTAAAACTAACCAAGTACTTTTTTTTCTCCTAAATCTAACTAAGTACTTACATGTACGTTTTCTAAATCTAACCAAGTACTTTTGTTGCCTTAACCTAACCAAGTGATTTTGTTGCCTAATCCTAACCAAGTACTTTTGTTGCCTAAATCTAACCAAGTACTTTTGCTGTTTAAATCTAACCAAGTACTTTTGCTGTATAAATCTAACCAAGTACTTTTGTTGCCCAAATCTAACCAAACACTTTTGTTGCCTAAAACTAACCAAATACTTCTGTTGCTTAAACCTAACCAGGTACTTTTGCTGACTATACCTAACCAAATACTTCTGTTGACTAAACCTAACCAAGTACTTTTTTGCCTAACTCTAACCAAGTACTTTTTTTTTGCCTACATCTAACCAAGTACTTATGTTTTCTAAATCTAACCAAGTACTCTTGTACCTAGAGCGTCATAGTTTGAAGCATAGGGCCACTGACCAAGTGGTGGTATTTGACGAGTTGGAAGTGAGAATGTGTTAGCTACATTGATTTAGATACATCTTTCTTGTATTTTTTAAAATGTATTTTTACTTTTCTTATATATTATTTTCATGTCTGTTTCCTTATTTTTAGGCAACAAATAACACAAAAAGTGCTCAAAAACCACATCTGTCCACATACTTCGGGCCAGATAGTGAACAGAGATAGATAGATAGATAGATAGATAGATAGATAGATAGATAGATAGATAGATAGATAAAACTTGGGAAAAAAAGTTTGGAAACTTGTGTTTGGTGGATTATTTCTCTGTTGTTACAATGCTAATGGTCATTGTATTTTCCATCGTTGGAAAGCCTGTTTATTTACCTTCACATTGATGTCCAACTTGTAAGGATCATGCATTTGTGGGATGAGCAGCACAGCTGATTATGTGGGTAGCGCCCAAGAAAAATTTGCAAAAATGCTCCGTCAATGGTAAACAGTGTATTCTCCTGTTGGTGTTGACTCTTGTTTTGAGTTGTTTGGTGGATTGGATGATTGAACTCTCTGTCAGTA